>JAJONZ010001675.1:0-21225 GCA_029582445.1 Solanum paucissectum | reverse complement strand
ATCTAACCTATCAGCAAGCAAGACCCAACAATAATATCAACACATATTTGCTAAATCACACCCCAAGAATGGGGTTTTTAGCCACACATCAAGAGATATAAATTTATACCTTAAATGATGTTGAAATCAAATGGGTATAGAGAAATAAGTCTTGATTTGAGCAAAGAAGGAAGAATCCAAGAGACCCACTTCCAAATTGAAGGAGGTGAAACCCTTTTCTTCTTCAAGTCTTCAAACCTTTACAAATTTAAGAGTAAAATAAAAATAGTACTAAATACAAAATTTGATAGAAAATATGATACTAAAATCTGATACTAAGCTATAACTCTCAACGAGTATTTATAGTTTTCAAAAATTTGTGCTGCTGCAGATCACTCTGCGACTTTAGTCTGAATCATCGATCAATTCGGCGATTAACCCTTTGGTGTGGTTAATCACCGTCTTGCACCATCCTTCGACATTGTCGTGCTCTGGGTCATTGGGCGACATAGTACTGCTTTGCGGACCCTCTCGGCAATCCGCCGACTGCTCCTTTTTTCCGCCGAGTTGATCCTTTCCTTAAGGGCTCAGCACACTGGAACAAAAGGCAAACCTTTCGGCGATTCGCCAAGTGAACTCGGCAATCCTCAGGCCTTCATTTTCTTGTTCTTTTCAGCCTTTTCGTTCCTTTTTGCAAAGTAGTGTCTATGCATTCCTTCAAACTTCAAATACGTGAAACTGAAAGGTTTTCATCAGATATTGAGATAATATAAGCATTTGAGGACACTATTTCTGTTAAAATAAAGCCCTAAATGAGTCCAATTTGTGGACTCATCACTACTCACGATTGTTGGCACTTGAACTGGAAGTAGTTTCCTGATACGTGAAATCAAAATGGTGCCGCTGCCGGGGAGTGGTGTTAGTTGAGAATTTTTAGTTAAGTTAAATCTTGTTCTTGTTAGTTATAGTTTACTTACTTTATTTTTAGTTTTGTTTTACTTGTTTGTGTGTTGAAACAAGAAGAATGAGTGTAATTGGTGATTGTGAGCAAATGGATCACCTCCCGATAGAAGTGATGAGGTTCAGGGATAATATCCTGACCTTCAAGTAATTGGAAGGTGAATGGATTCATGAGTCATTACTAAGATTTAAACCACTGCTGGTTCAATGCCCAACTCATGAAATTCCCGATGTAGTCCTCCTAGAATGTTTTTATAAAAGTCTTGGTCCCGGGAAGAGAGTGTTGGCTGATCAACTCATCCCGGGTGGTACTGTGCAACAACCCTATGTGATAGCAGCCCAACTGCTTGATAACATGGCTGAAACAAACCAAGAAGTAGAGAGGGACTTCATGTTGACTGTACTGATAACTCAACTGGATGATTTGACCAAAAAGATAATGGAGATTGAAGTCCAATGCAAAAAGAGGGATAGATACATCCCTTCTCATGAGCGAAGAAGACCTAAGGATGATGAAGGTAGACATGTCAAAGGAATGCTCTCAATCATTCTCCAAAAGGTCAATGAGCATGATAGAGTGCTGGAAGAGATGAAGGAGAATGTAGAAATGCTAAATCAGATGATTGGCTCTCATTCCAGATCTATCCAGATGTTTGAGAACCTTATGGGTCTTACGCTGCCTCATCTCTACCCGCGACAAACAGGTGGTTTGCCTAGTAATATTATGGCTAACCCCATAAATGAGGTTTAAGTTTTGACTTGCGTTATGCCACGACGTTAACTAAGGCACTTCTTGGGAGGCAACGTAAGCTTTTATTACTTTCTTTTTTTTAGAAATGATAGTGTGGTGATTGTGCAGGTTAAAGTGTGGAAAGTGTTTGAAAAGTTCATGTTGACGAGCTAAAGGTCTAGTCGATGCATCGCCGAAAAGGTCGGCAACCCCGACCCAGACTGCCATTGGACTAAAGATACTTTCAAAGTGGAGTTTGTAAAACTAGGTGAGCCCATGAAATTATTGACGAGTCGTCGACGACTCCGATATAGTTCGCCATTTGGATCCCCAGTTCAACTGGAGGTTCTATAAAAACTCGGCGAGATAAGTAATAACTCAGCGTGTCGCCAAGTGGTTCGGTGAGCATGACAAATGTCGCAGAATGGGTACGAACTGGACGGTTTTTAAAAGACCAAAGTTTAAATTTTCAAACTTCTTCACTTTCCCTCACTTTCGACTTTTCACAAACTCACACCCGCTTAGTATTTTCTATATTTCTTGCTTTATTACCATATTTTGGTCGCTTATTTGTACTTGGATTTGTATTACATTGCCTCCTAGCATTTCAATCTTATTTTTATAGGCATAAAAGGTTGGTTTTCCGAACCCCGAGTTTATCTTTGTCGAATTTGTACTTATTTGCAATGACATTATCCTGTTGAAGTGTGCTGGGGCTCTCTGATAGGATTAGTATGTTTGGTTGCCTATTTTAATTTGATAATTTTTCCTGTATTGCCTTTAATATTAGATTCCAATAATCTAGTACTTCAAAATGAATTAAATCTTATGGGTTGTGCTTTCATGTCGTTGGGTTTAGTTGGGTGAAGTCTGAGTAACCCGTATTTGTGTCAAATGATGTAATTTGCCCAATGATAGAATTGATGACGTCATTCTAAAGGGCAAAAGTCGTTAATTGGCCAAATTTGGCAAAACTAAGAGAAGTCTGAGTATCCCGGGGTAATGGGTGTTATGGGTCTTGTTTGAATTTGAGTTGTACATGCTGTGATTTTGTTTTCGGGGATTACAGGGTTGAATTCGAGAAGTTGGGTTGAAAATAGGCACATTGGGTCTTTTGGCGAACTCGATCAAGCTCGCCGAACTATTCGGCGGTTCACCTAATGTCCTCATCTCACCTTTAATTTCATGCTTCTTTGATGTTGGCTATGTAACATTCGGTGAGAAGCCTGAGGTCACCGAAGACACTCGACGACTCGACGAAAGACTTCTGGATCGCCTTTTGTCTGCGCCCCTGAACCCTTTTTGCACTTTAACTTTCAGTGGGCTAACCCTTGCTCGCCGAATGTTGTTGGTGATATACCGAAAGGCCTTTTTCATCGCCGACATACCAAAATTTTAGAGCCAATCCTTTCGACGAGCTCAATCTAGCTCGCCAAAGTGATTCGGCGACTCGCCGATCGGATTGGCGAGTCTGTCTGCAACTGTGTTCCTGTCGTTTTAACTGGAAGATTTATAATTATTTCCCAATGTTTTGTAGACATGGCCAGATCTAAAGTTGCAGGAAGAAACATGCCACCCTGAAGGAAAGCAAATGGGATTGCACTCAATGAGGATGCAGCTGCATCCAGGGGCAAAGACCACTAAACTTCCCACAACTAGTGGGAAAGGCAAAGGCAAAGAGACGGCACTTGCGTCACCGGAGGTTAGCTCCGACAGCGATGGCATCTATGCCACTTACCTCACTACTTCTAAAAGTGCGGATAAGCATTAGGAGCACCAGTCTGTAGCTTCTGATGATGATGATCTCGTAGCAGCGCAGATGGTAGAGCTATGATCTAAAAAGTTGAATGATCGATCTAGGATTCGGACTCCTCAGGCTACCACTCCTCCTCCAGTTCTAGAGTAAGCAGTAGTGCTTGCACCACCAGTATAGGGTCCTCCTCCCAAGCGATAAACAGATTAAAAACTGAGGGGCTGAGGAAGATTCTTGAGGAGAAGTGTTTGTCCACGGATGGGGTTATCGACAGGTACCCATATATAATTGATTGCCTAAAATCTCACAAATTCCAAATCTTCATTAAACCCCGTGGCCCTTATATTCCAAGATGGGTTAGAGAATTCTACAGTGCATACAGTGCATTGATACCACAAGGAAACAAGCCGGCAACTAACTTCAAGCTGGTCGACTACGTGGTTGTCAGAGGCCGTAAGGTAAAGTGTGATAGTGCTGCTATCAACACAGTCTTGGGCGTATCCACACGTATTAATGATCACTTCCAGCATCTGATTAGAACAAAGAAGCTGGAAAATATGAAGAAGTGGTTATCCCCACTGATTTCAGATGGTACTCCGAAGTGGTTGGAGGAAGGGGCTCTGATTGAAAAGAAAGATCTGAACGTAGCTGCAAGATTTTGATTCGGCTTTATAAGCAGCACAAATATGCCATCCCAGAATGAGTTGATCATTCGCCTTGCCAAGGCAGCCTATCTAGGTTGTATCATTAAGGGGACTAGGCTAACTCTATGGATGATTATAACACAGAAGATGGTCATGAGGGCCAAGCAACGTCAGACTTCTCTCTCTTTTTTGGTATTGGTCACAGAGCTGTGCAGACATGCTCGGGTACCTAGAGATGCTTAGAAGGATGTGGATTGAGGCATAATATTTGAAATATGAAGCAGAGAGAAAGAAGAAGGCAGCACCGTTGGACTATCCCCCGGTTGTGGACACATTACCTACCGAGGCATCTTTGCCTACTCCGGCCCATGGGCTTTCAGGTACTTCTTATGATGTGCATTATGTTACTCCAGGTTCTTCTACTGCTACACTTCTTCCCAGACCTGCTGCTGTCTCCCAGACTCTGATCACCCAGGCTTCATTACTCCGGATAAGGCAGTTTACCCATTATGCTGATCATTGCGCTGCTAGACTAGAGGCCTCCATTCCAGACATGATTTAGAATGCCCTGGCTGATGCCATATCACCATTGAGCATTCCCATTGATGCCCTTACAAAAATGATAGCAGTGTGTGAACGTAGACAAGGGGCCATCTAGGAGGTGACGGCCTTAAAAGCCACTATAGTTGTGTTGCAGAGCGATGTGGATCAGCTGAAGTCCACTGATATGTCCATGATCTTCGGGACGGTGGAGATCCCAGATGAGCCAGAGATGCCTCCGGCTACCACTGGAGATGAGGTTAGAGTTGAGCAGACATTTGAGCCCGACTCTGAGGTAGAAACTAATGAAGAGATGCTTGAGGAGGCTAAGAGAGCTTCATATGAGGGACTTACTGAAACAGAGGAGGTCATGGTAGATGTTGTTGTGCAGTCTTCTATGGTAGAATCATCCACGGCAGCTCCTGGTAGGTCTGGTACTAGTGTTCCTCCTGAGGTGACCCTGGGCACTGAGGCGCGAGACTAGACTGATGCACCGAGCACTGATGCCCAGACAGATGGAGCGACTGCATAGACAGGATCCCTTCTTTACCTCCCTCTCTGTCTTACTTTTATTTTGACTTTTGGATAATTCTGTTTGCATTTGAGGAAAAATGCTTTTATTTGTGGTGGGGTGAGGCCCTCCTTTTGTGTGACATTCTTGATTGTTGTTTTGTTTATATATTTGGGCTTTGAGCTAAAAATTGTGTTTTTTCACTGCTTTTTGTGGAAGGTTTGAGCTTGTAGCTCCGTGTTTATAATTGTAAATGATTTTTGACCCTTCCAAAAAAAATTACCACCTCTTGTTGTGTTGAATGTGGTTGTTCTTTTTGTAAATTTGAGTATCAGTTTTGATCAATACCGATGACTTGAATAGTGCTTATAATCGAACAAACATGAATGTGCGGCTACGATGAGACCAAATGAAGTTGCATAGTCAATATGTGAACTCTTTGCATCTCGTTGTGACTAGCCAAGTACCTGATTGAGTCTCTTGTGATGAGCTTTGCACACTAGCGAAAGTGTAGAGTCTTGTTTTGACAGTGGTGTCGATGCTTTGTGTGATGAGCTTACCGTGAACCATGTATGATGACACCTAAAATTTGCCCCGTTAGTCCGGTTAACTAAGTGAAGCAATTTCTTGAGATGATCTTAGTCAACTTTAAAGAGTGTGAAACAATTTGACATTATACCTCTTTTGGTTGCCTACCTTGTGAGTGTGTGAACTCCTTTTAAGCACCCCTTGAGCCTTACCCTTTTCTTGGAAGAAACATGATGAAAACTTAACCTTTCTTGATCCATTACCCATAATCCTCATGATTTGTCACCTGTTTGAATAGCCAACTTAGGCAAAAATCCTAAGTTGGGGGTGTGGTGAAAGAAAAGGTGAATCAAGAAAATGCAAAGAAGTCTCTTGTGCCCATGTTTTGAGAAAAATGGAACATCATATATAAAAAATAAAAAATTAAGAAAAGAATGAAAAAGAAAAAGAAAGAAAAAGTTGTGGAATAAAATTGTGAGAATACAAAGAGAATGAGGTTTCCAACGGTCCATGGTATATGAATAAGAGGTGACTTTTGTTCTTGAATGAAAATGATGAAGAAAAAGGAAGAAGGTGTTGTTCACATCACATTTCATGAAGATTACAACCTAGGAGTCTAAATGACCATACATTTGCACTCAGCCCCATTACAAGCCTTGAGAAAAAAAAGACCTTTTTGATCTTGATTGAGCTAAAACAAAAGTCGATTGGCAAATAAGGGCAAACTTATGGGTGAAAATCAATTGTGTTCATCTTTGTGAGTGTGAGCGTTGCATTTGATTCCGAAACTTTAAATTTTTGAATCATTGTGTGAGAATATGGAATCATTCTTTGTGTGAGGGCATTTGATCACCTTTGTTGAGCTTGAACTTTCATTTGAAGCAAGTAATGTGAACTTGAGATTCTTTGGTAATGGTGAGTCACAACTTGAATCTTTGAGTGTACAATTGATCATTGCATGAGTAAGTTGAGTCTTCTTGTGTGCATTCATGATTGAGTCTTATGTAGTACCATTTGAGAAATTCTTTTTGAACTGCTGAACTTGAGTTTTACTTGACGACAAGAAAAAATTTAAGTGGGGGGTGTTGATGAGTTCACGATTTGGACTCATTTAGGGCTCTATTTTAATAGATCTAGTGTCCTCAAATGCATATTTTGTCTCAATGTCTAATGTAAATCATTGAATTTCAGGTATTTCGACTTCGGGACAAAACATGGACACTATTAAGCAAGAAGGAACAAGGTGGCTCAAAGAACGAAGAAATGAAGGCTTGAGGATCGCCTAACCCATTAGGCGAGTCGCCGAATGGCCTTGGTCTCGCCTAATGTTCCAGTGTGCCAAGCCCTGAAGGAAAAGATCTAGTCGGCGAGATAAATGAGCAGTCGGTGTGTCGCCGAACAGTTTCACGATGCAGTGATTTATCGCCAAATGTACAAGACCTCAAGGATGTTGAAGGCAAAAGCAGAACCGCGATACAAATGACCAAAGGGAGGATCGCCGAGTGGATCGGCAATCCTGACTTACTGTGCCGAGTGATCCTTCATAGCACACTTTTTGACAACTATAAATACTTGTTTGAATTTTTAGTTTAGTATCAGCTTATGCAATCAGAAACCATTTTTAGAGTTATTCAGTTTTAAAACTTGGTTTTTGGAGACAATTTTCATTAGCTATGGAGATTTTGAAGATTCCCATTTCAAAGAAATTGGAAGTGGGTATTGATGATTCTTCATCTTAGACATTTGTAAAGACCATATCAATCGTACCCAATTAATGGAAACACATTTCGATATCGATTTCTATCTTTTTACTATGTCTAGCTAAAACCCTAATTCTTGGAGTGTGATTATGGGTTGAATTAACTGTTGGGTATTGCTAATTGATTGTTTTTTCGTTGTTTAAAAGTGATTTCGTTCGGTAATTGTGGTTGAATTTAATGGGTTGTAGTTGCAAATACAATCTTAACTTCATGTTTTTGGCTTGCTCGAGTGAGAGGTCGTAAAACCAAAATTATTGAATCGATGGTCTGTGGGTATTGGGTTGACATGGGTTCAGCTCGAGAGAGTGAATCCTAAACCCTTTCCCACACATTCAGCTCGAGAGAGTGAATGGACTAAAGTGAAGGTTGTGCTTCATTGCGGCTTATTGGTGTTCGAGAGAAACCAATTCGATTCGGGGTAAATTGTTCGAGAGAAAGTTTACCCCTACTAAAGTCTAGCTTATTCATGGATTTACAGCGGTTTACCATTAATTGCAATTACCCTGTTGTTTACCTTAGCCCATAATCCTATTACATCCCAAGAATCCCGTATCCATATTCATATTTTCGTGTTAATTGTTGTTTTTAGTTGCTAGTTGACTACAAACCCCCCTTTGGTACTTGACAGTTGTGTCACCCTTTAATTTATCATGTTTTTCTTCGTCAATATTTATAGCTATGATTGACTTGAACACATTTATGCTTTTCTATTGATTCTCAATTAAGAACCGCTCTCTTGGGACTCGACCCCAACTCACTAGTTGGGTTATATTACTACTCACGATCGTTGGCACTTGAACTGTAGTGTCCTGATATGTGAAATCACTTACGCGTAATCGATTGTGAGCTGGGCTATGGTCGAGAGTGCCTCGGTAAGAGAATTTCTCACTCTTAAGAAGGAATCTATGAGTGTTCATGAGTACAGTTTGAAGTTTACCCAACTTTCCCATTATGCTCCGAAAATGGTTGTGAATATGAAGAGTAGGATGAATGTGTTTGTTGCCGGGTTGTCTCGTAAGTCAAGTCAGGAAGGTAAGGCAGTTTAACGACCCGAACCATCATTATTTAGGAGAAACAAAAATCCAAAAAAAATTGGGCCACTGTCCGCCAGGACAGGATAGATGCCGCTAGGGCGGCGGCACCAGGGTGGGGTAGGTTGGCACTAGAGCGGGATAGGTGAGACAGAATGTAAATAGAGTGAAATCCTATTTCCTTCTTCTTCCTAAATTACCCAAATTTGTCGTAAAACACCTTAGAAACCCCCAAAAAGTTGTTGCAAGCTTGGGAAGAAGGGAGAGAGAGATTTCTAGTGTGAAAATGTCGATGAATTGCGAATTTACGATCAAGATCACTGTCACAAATCCCAAAGACAAGAATCAAAGACCAAACTCCGTGCAGCTGCTTGGCGCCCAACTAGGCTAGGTTTTATGAATTTAGTAGTTTAAATCTGTGCTCTACGTAGTATATGCAAATCGATGGTAGGATTTATGCGTAGGCCTTCGTGCACCGAATGTGTTATGATTAAATCCTAGAAAGAAGCCTTAGATGATGAACTAGGGTTAAGTTTGGTCGAATTAATGTTTACATGATATGCATTGATGAATAGTTCATTGTGATGGTGTTGATTCTATGATTGTGTGATGTAAGTTTGTTGTTGCATCATTATGATACGTGTATGTATACGAATGTTGCATTGTTGATCACACTTGTTGTAAATGAGGATATATGAATGATGAACGCCATGCATCATGAACAGTTTATATGATTATGAGGTTATACTTATGATTGTGATTGTGGTTTGTTGAATGGATCGGTTGCCACGTTCCGGCATAACTAACTTGGATCGGTTGCCATGATCCGGCATAACTAACTTGGATCGGTTGCCACGTTTCGGCATAACTATGGATCGGTTTCCATGTTCCGGCATAATTATTGCATCGGGTACCACGTTCTGGTATGCTAACAGTTTGGGTTTGGGTTTCATGAGAGGACCAATGATTTAGTATAAATTATGTATCTTGATAAATGAGAAATGGTACCTTGTTCGTGATGATAAGTGATGTTGTGATTTTCCAAAGTGAGTATATGTTATGACGACTTATATTTGATTGTTCTTTGTGTAGAGTGAACTTGTTGTGTATAATGGAAGGGGAAAGTGTTCAAGGGGCGAGTAAGTGATAGCGAGGGTTGTTCGTGTGTTGTAATGGCGAGAAGTAGGGGTAGCATATGCGATGAAATATGCTTAGGTGGATTTCACCTTGGAGAAAGGGATTGGGTTTAGTGGTACGAAAGCTTGATGTAATGTACTATGTGACCATGGTTGGGTAATGTTACGAGGAAGTAAGGGTATGGTGTGAGCGGTTAGTTGAAATGTTTTGGGGTTGTATTTGGGGATCTTTCTATGTGTTAGAATGGTTAGGCTATGATCAAGTACATGGTAAGTAGGTTGATCGAGAAGGTGGTTAGTAGTCAGAGTACTAGTGTAATTTGGAGGTATTTCAAGAGAGGGTAAAGGTGGAGAAGCGATTGGTTTATTTCATGATCTTACTAGTTGGTTTCTTATGTTATATGGTGGGTGTCGGGTTGACCAATGATGCCTAGCAGTACGTGTGTTTTGTACGGATTCTACTCTTGCTATGTCTTTTTGACATAGTCTGGATGCAGGTTGGTGATGTTTCATTAGGTGAAGGCGAAGAGATTCTCCAACAGCTTCTATCTTTCCTTCCGCATGGTGGGAGCTGTGTCTTTATTTATTTTGTCCAGTCGTACTTTTAGTAGCTCTTGTACCTGTTTAGACTAGATCATTAGGGGTGTTAAATTACTTTGCAAGTCGTAACCAAAGTTGTGTTAAAGTTTCTTACTTATAAAATGTCATCAGTATATTTCCTTTTGTTTTATTAAATTTTCCGCATGTTTTAATTATTGGTGGAAGAGGGTTCTCCTACTTAGTTGGTAGTACGTAGGTTCCCGCACGGTTCGGTGAGTTGCGTCGTGACAGGCAGCCATGCTAATAGGTGACATGGACATAGCAAGGCTGATGATCCATGTACAACAAGTTGTGGAGGACAAGCTGAGGGATATATAAGAGTTTAAAAACAAGAGGGCTAAGACATCAGGGAATGAGTACGGTCTTCCTTCCAACATAAGTAGAAGGGACCTGCTCCATCATCTGCTAGTTCACCTGCACCCAGAAACAAATGTGAGTATAATAGTCAGAATTCCCAGCACTTCAGAGCTAGACCTGCATAGTCTCAGGGTAGTGTGGCACAAGGAGGTAACTTGGCTCCTGCATGTGCTAAGTGTGGTAGAACCCACCCAGGTAGGTGTCGCGATGGCTCCACAGGTTGTTTCAAGTGTGGAGAAGAGGGTCACTTCATGAAAGAGTGCCATAAGAACAGGCAAGGTAGTGGAAATCAGGGCAATAGAGCCTAATATTTATTAGTTGCTCCACCAGACAGTGCTGCACCTAGGGGAGCTACTTCCAGTACTGGTGGAGGAGAAAATCGCCTTTATACGATCACTAATCGTCAAGAGCAAGAGAACTCTCCCGATGTTGTCACTTGTATGATCAAAGTCTTTACTATTGATGTTTATGCTTTGCTAGACCCAGAAGCAAGTTTATCTTTTGTAACCCCTTATGTTGCAAATAATTTTGATGTTCTTCCTGAGAAACTTTGTGAACCCTTTTAGCGTTTCAACACCTGTTGGGGAGTCTATTCTAACTGAGCGTGTTTATCGTGATTGTGTCATTTCCATCAATCACAAAGACACCCTGGCTGATTTAATTGAGTTAGACATGGTAGATTTTGATGTTATTCTTGGTATGGACTGGCTTCATGCCTGTTATGCCTCCGTTGATTGTAGAACTCGAGTTGTTAAGTTCCAAATTCCCAATGAGACAGTTATAGAGTGGAGTAGTAGTTCAACAGTGCCTAAGGGTCATTTTATTTCGTACCTTAAGGCAAGAAAGTTGGTTTCCAAGGGGTGTGTCTATCACTTAGTCCGAGTTAATGACTCTAGTGTTGAGATACCTCTTATTCAGTCAGTCTCAGTAGTAAAAGAGTTTACAGAAGTCTTTCTAGATGATCTACTCGAAGTCCCTCGTGAGAGAGTTAGACCTCGGTATAGATGTTCTTCCAAATACTCGTCTTATATCTATTCTGCCATATAGAATGTCACCAGCAGAGTTGAAAGAGCTTAAAGAATAGTTGAAATATCTCCTTGATAAGGGCTTTATTCGACCAAGTGTCTCACCTTAGGGCGCTTCGGTTTATTTATGAGAAAGAAAGATGGTTCCCTTAGGATATGTATTGATTACCGCCAGTTGAACAAGGTTACCATCAAGAATAAGTATCCTCTTCCAAGAATAGATGATTTTTTTATCAGCTTCAGGGTGCTACTTGTTTCTCTAAGATAGATCTCAGATCAGGCTACCATCAATTGAAAGTAAGGGAATGTGACATTCCAAAGACATCATTCAGGTTCCGTTATGGTCATTATGAGTTCCTAGTTATGTCCTTCAATTTGACCAATGCTCCTGCAATATTATGGAACGTATGAATAGAGTATTCAAATCTTACTTAGATATGTTTGTTATCGTCATCATTGATGACATACTAATCTATTCAAGAAATGAAGAAGATTAAGCTAGTCATCTCAGAGTAGTTCTCCATACTCTAAAAGATAGAGAGTTGTATGCCAAGTTCTCTAAGTGTGAGTTTTGTCCCGAGTCTGTGGAATTCTTAGGCCACATTGTGTCTGGAGAGGGAATTAAAGTTGATACCCAAAATAATAGTGGTAGTACAGAATTGGCCTAGACCCACATCTCCAACTGACATTAAAAGTTTCTTGGGTTTGGCTGGATATTATAGAAGGTTCGTAGAGGGGTTCTCATCTATTTCATCCCCTTTGACCAAGTTAACTCAGAAAATAGTGAAGTTTCAATGGTCAGAAGCTTGTGAGAAAAGCTTTCAGGAATTGAAAAGAGGTTGACTACTTCCCCAGTTTTGACCTTACCAGAAGGTACTCAAGGTTTCGTGGTGTATTGTGATGCATTTAGATTTGGTTTGGGTTGTGTATTAATGCAGAATGGTAAAAGTTTTAGCTTATTTCTCCAGACCGTTAAAAGTTCATGAGAGGAACTACCCAACCCATGATCTAGATTTGGCTGCCGTAGTATTTGCTTTGAAAATATGGCGGCATTATCTTTATGGTGTTCATGTGGATGTGTTCACCGATAACAAGAGTCTTCAGTATGTGTTTACTCAAAAAGAGCTTAATCTCGGACAAAGGAGCTGGTTAGAATTACTCAACGATTATGACATGAGTATTCTTTATCACCCAGGTAAGGCTAATGTTGTTGATGCCTTGAGTAGGTTGTCTATGGGTAGTACCGCCCATTTTAAGGAAGATGAGAAAGAGCTAGCAAGGGATGTGCATAGACTTGCACGCTTAGGAGTCCGACTAATGGATTCCACAGAAGGAGGAGTAGTGGTGATAAATGGGGCTGAATCATCTTTAGTGTTTGAAGGTAAAGAGAAACAAGACCAAGACCCAATTTTGCTTGAATTGAAGGCGAATGTTCATAAGTAAAAAGTAATGGCTTTTGAACAAGGAGGAGATGGTGTATTAAGGTATCAAGGTAGATTGTGTGTACCAAGGGTGGATGAACTCCAAGAGAGGATCATGGAGGAAGCTCATAGCTCCAGATATTCCATTCATCCGGGTTCCACAAAGATGTATCGTGTCTTGAGAGAAGTTTATTGGTGGAGTAGTATGAAGAAGGGCATTGCAGAGTGTGTTGCTAAGTGTTTGAATTGCCAACAAGTTAAAGTACAACATCAAAGGCACAGTGGTTTTGCTCAGAATATAGAACTTTCGGAATGTAAGTGTAAGATGATTAATATGGACTTCATCACAGGTTTACCAAGGTTTCGTAGGCAGCATGATTCAATTTGGGTGATTGTTGATAGAATGACAAAATCAGCCCAGTTTTTGTAGGTAAAGACTACTCATTCCGCATAATATTATGCTAAGCTATATATTCAAGAGGTGGTAAGACTTCATGGGGTTCCGGTCTCCATTATTTTAGATAGAGGTGTGCAATTTACTGCACAGTTTTGGAAGTCATTCCAAAAATACTTGGGTTCAAAGGTGAACTTAAGTACGACCTTTCATCCTCAGATAGATGGGAATGCATAGCGCACTATTCAGACCTTAGAGGATATGTTGAGGACTTTTGTGGTTGATTTCAAAGGTAATTGGGATGATAACCTACCTCTTATTGAGTTTTCTTACAACAATAGTTACCACTCTAGCATCCAAATGGATCCTTATAAAGATCTTTATGGGAGAAGATGCAAATATTCTATTGGATGGTTTGAAGTTGGTGAAGCTAGGTTGATAGGACCATATTTAGTTCATCAAGCTATGGAGAAGGTGAAAGTGATTCAGGAGAGGTTGAAAATGGTGCAGAGTCGTTAGAAATCCTACACTGATGTTAGGAGAAGGGAGTTAGAGTTTGAAGTAGATGATTGGGTGTACTTATAAGTTTGAACCATGAAGGGTGTTATGTGATTTGGTAAGAAGGGGAAGCTTAGTCCCCGGTATATTGGGCCTTATCGAATATCCAAGAGGATTGAAAATGTAGCTTATGAGTTGGAGATACCACAAGAGTTAGCAGCGGTTCATCCGATATTTCACATCTCCATGTTGAAGAAGTGTATGGACGGTCCTTCATTGATCATACCAACTAAAGTTATTGGGATCAAGGATAGCCTATCTTATGAAGAGATTCTGGATCGCCAAGTTCGCAAGTTGAGGACAAAAGAGGTAGCATAAGTCAAAGTTTTTTGGTAATCTTTAATTCTCTTCTTAGTAATCTTTAATTTATGAGTTGGCATGTTGTAATTGCATTGCTTGTTGGGTGTTTGAACTGAATTTTTATGTTAGACCCTTAGCCTACTAAGAGTAATCTCATTCGAGGATGAATGTTCCCAAGGAGGAGATATTGTAACATCTCGCTAATTGAAAGAACTAGGAAGAAGTTAAAAATTAGAAATAGCCATTTTTGAAAAGAATATAAAAAATGTGGAAATTGTTAAGTATGTTAAGTTGAGTTTTTGGTCAACTTCAAATGAACATAACTCCAAGCTCAGGAAGATTTAGGTGTGTTTCCAGATATCGTACGAAAGATCTTGGAATAATCTTTCCAACGCCGCCGAGTTTGTGCGATTCCAAGTTTGTATGAGTGAGATATTCCCATTGAAGTTGGGTTGTTCAAATAAGGAAAGTCTAATCCGGATTTTGGAAGGGTAATTTAGTCTTTTCCTTACCCAATTATTTTAATCAATTTTAGGGGTATAATTGGGGTCAAATCAGATTTTAGTCAGTTTAGAAAAGTTGAAGTTCACGCTAGGGCTTGGAGAAAAGAGAAAAGAGGAGAAAGGAGAAGAAAAATCAAGAATCGTCAAGAACGTTCGAGTTTGATTGTGGATTTCGCCAAGGATTCAATCCTACGAGGTATGTGAGATCACATAGCATTGGGTTAGTTCACCCACGCGCCAATCATGATTCAATTCAGTGAAGTATATTAAATTTGAAAGTAAATCCTTTGAGTTCTTGATGAAATTTGTTTGAATTCTTGTGGGTTGTGTTGTTGAAGTTTTCTTGAGATTTGATTCATGTTTCCGGGTGTAATTTCTAGTTGAATCTTGTTTATATTAAGAATATAATCGATTCTAGGTGTTTGTAGAAAGAACTAAGTCGAAATAGGGTGTTTAGAGATGAAAAACAAATAATAAAAGTCGAGGGCACCTGGGTAAGGGCCTGAGGCGCCGCCCCTCTCAGATCCCCAAGAAGTCAGCCTCTGAATTTTGGGCTCTGCGGCGCTGCGCCAGCTAGAGCGCCCCAACCCCAGCCTCTTAATTTCAAGGGCTAGCGCCCTGCCCCTCTTAGAGCTCCAGGGACCCCAATTCTTCCCATTCTTCCCCTACCTTTCCGTACTAGTTCCTTAGCAATGTACCTATGTTTCCTAGTTGATTCCAACACTCTAAGGTACGTCTAAACATCATGAAATCATCCATAAACATGAGATCATGAACCTTGAATCCATAATTCAATTCAAGGAAAGTTAAGAGTCAAGTATTGAAGTTAAGAATCAAGTCTAGAGAGTTTCATTAAGTTTTCAAAAGTCTTTCGCAAACGTTTTAACTTTGTCTTAAGACTTAAGTTTTGAGTTGACTAAAAAGTTCAGAGTAAAGTTCATTTCTTCAAAGATTATACGGGAACTAAGTATTCCCAAAAGTTAGAAATGTTTTCACATTTGAGCAATAAAGGGAACATCGATTCCAAAAGAGCTTTTAAGCTAAGTTTTGAGTAATTATCTCAAACCAAAGAAAAAAGTTTTGTTTTAAAAACATATGAGCTAAGTATATTTTTGGGAGTAGTATTGAGCACCGATATGGGGATGCGAGTTCATATTAACTCAATTCTCCATAAACATTATAGCCATTATGGGTAGTAAAGGATCATACTTTTTAGATTATTCCTTAAGTGATTTTTAGCATAGACTAGTGGATCCACTTAGTTAAGGCGTTCTATATGACGACAAAGTATAGGACAGTTCTGGCAGCATGAGCAAGACGTTGTATCACCACTTAGGCTCATAGTGGTGGTGGTCGGTTAGAGAAACTCCCACAAAAACTATATTACTTTATTTTATGAGTACAGTTGAGTTTGTTATTGCATTTCTTTAACGAACTAAGTTGCTTTCTAATGTTTTAAAAGCTTTCTATATATTGAATGTGTTTTGTTGCTTTATATTGAGTTAAGTTTATTCATGAGTTGAATAAATCAAAGGTAAGTGTTTCTTTCAGATTCCTTTCAAGCTTATGTTATGTTTAGTTTTCCCCTCGCATACTCGTACATTCAATGTACTGATGTCATTTGGCCTGCATCGTTGTTCTGATGCAGACACAGGTAACCAGGATCATCATCCAGCGCCTCATTGATCCTGTTGAGCACTCAGAGTCTATTGATGAGCCTTCTTGCTTTCCGGAGGGATCCTTTTTACATTTCTTTCTAGTATTTCAGTTGTTAGGATGATCGGGGGTCTTGTCCCGACATCCCTCTTTGTTCTAGAGGCTTCATAGACAATAAGACAGTTAGTAGTTCAGTTGTCTTTACATTGTTATTCCTGATGTTAAGACTTGAGTTGCCATTTTGGCTAAGTTATTATCTCTTAAGTTATTGCATGAGTTATGTTTCTTATGTTTAAGTCTTCCGCTGAGTAAGTAAACTAGGCCAAGGGTTCACTTGGGGCCAGCAATAGTTCTCGAGTGCCAGTCCCACCCAGGGTGTAGGCTCGGGGCGTGACATATATATATACACGTACATATAGATATATATACACGCGTATATATATATATACACGTACATATATATCAACGGGTGGAAGGTAGGCAACCTATCCTAATGTAAGTATTAGTGTCTGCTTCGAAGACCCGAATCCGTGACTTATAGGTCACATAGAAAACTTTATCACTGATTCAAGACTCCCATGCCGAATGAACATTATCCATGTAAATAAATTAAATTATTGTTATTTTTCATTTATCTTTAGATTCAATTCAACATTATTACATTGTAATAGAAAAAATAAGTAGGCAAAGTCCATTAGGAATCATGGTAATCACGTAATAGATGACATTATATGAAAACACTAAATAAACGTGATAAAATACTTGAAAAATAGACTCAAAATATGAAAAAAAATAAACAAATATAAAAATACATGTGACAAAATAGACCCGTAAAATGAAAATATTAAATAAAAATAACAAATATTTTTTTATTTTTCTTTAGATTCAACATTATTACTTAATAATTGCACCCTAATAAATAAGAAGAAAACATTTGTTATAAACCATGATAATCACATAATAGATTCATATAATACAAAACACCAACTAAACATGACAATACACGTGAAATAAAGTCATAATATAAAAATTTGATAATACATGTGACAACAATGAGACTTGTGGTATGAAATCATTAAATAAATGTTACAATACTCGTGAAAAATGCACTCACACACCTACTATAAATTATACAATTGTTCCTCTCAGAATTGCTCAACATTATTCAATAAAAACATCTTATTTTTTTCTGCAATGGAAAATGAGATCAAGAAAGGTAAGCAAAAGATTGAGTTGAACTTAATTGAGTCTGAGAGAGCACGCGCGCTATAAGCTTTTCCAAAAGGAAAAAAACCTTGTTCCAAGATGCAGAAACGCTTGCAAATCGGAGTGGAGATGAAGTTGGCATTATGCTTTTTCACTCGGTGGAAAACCATTTTCTTGTGGTTCCACAAGTATTGAAGATATAATTGGTAAGTTTTTAAAAGGGAAACTAGAGGATCGCCAAAGTGATCATTCTGAGGGCAAACCAATTGGATTTGAGGGACTTGAAGATCTTCGCAAAGAATTAAAAACACTTAACGAGAAAGAAAGAAGAAGAATATTAATGTATAATATTACGCACCCTGGCTTAGAAAGACCTCCAGATAAACACATGGAGGAGCAGAGGGTGGCAATGTTGTTGCGGGTAAAGAAAATTTTAAATGAAACAAAAAATGCTATTTTGGGTGAGCATTTCAAGTTTGATTTAAATGTTGTCCCTGAGCCAGAAGAAGATGAGAGTTCTTGAACTCATAATTATCATGGAGTTGTTAACTGAAGTTCTTGATGCTAGAGTTATTCTTGTAGAAGTCTTTATCAATGATCGAGTATGCTAATATGATTGTATTTATTATTAAGTCACTTGTTTTTAGCCTTCAAATATCTATTTATATGAGCTTTCAGGCCACAAAATAGAAGGTCATGGAGTTCTTATGTTATTAAGTCAAATATTTTTCGTTAGTTTTATCTTTAGTCTTTAATGATGTTTTGTGTTGTCTAGAATGATAAATCAATTGAAATATTTTATTTAAGTTGTAAACAGTGTAAAAGTGATGGATCAAAGAAAACTCCCGTACACTCATTGATTTTATTTTATATTTTCATCTTTGTCAAGTTTAGTAGATTTACAATTTACATCAACATTGACTCTGTGAGATTCTGAATATCTATAATATGAGTGTATCTAATATTTATTGTCTTTATTAGTATATTCAATATTCCAAAAGGGATTGTGCTTGAATTTTCAACTAGATACAAGTATGTAACAAACTAGAGTATCTTATTTTTTTAAAATTCTGGAGAACATAAACACCCAATCCAGGTATGTAATGCACCCAAAACAATTTCATCAACCTTAGAGAATACTTTTCTAGATTCCCCTTTTTTCAGGCTTAATTTTCATATAAACTAATTTAATGAATTAGTATTCCGACCTAAGACTGACCCCTAGCCGTAACTCGGTACTTAGAGCCACAAGTGACCCCAACCGAAACCATAATTTGGCATGACACTAAGAAACACAATAGTAGCAACTGAAAATAAATGAATGTTGATGCTAAACTAAATTAGTCTTTTAAAGATCACACACCTTCAAGCAGACAAGCATCTGAATAAACATAAGCCAAAGCTAAACTGACCTCTACTAAATTAAGTTTCTAGGACAAGCCCCTAGCTAACTATAATTGTTTAAAAACTGAAAAAGTAATATTTAAATGAAGATAGAGGTCGTTGTTGAATGATGGGAATTCTGTCAGCGTAATTAACTCCAAAGGTCATTTTTTATCTAATAGGATGGTTGGTTTAGGTTTTGAGGCTTTCATTTTTAGTGTGTGCCATTAGGTGTTTTAACTTATAAATTCTGGCCAAAATTTAACTTCGGTCAATATATTTGATAAACATGCTCATATGAGAATTTCGCCAGTGCAGTTAGATGCGGAAGGTCATTTTTGATGTACTAAGATAGAGGGTTCGGGTTTTGAGGCTTTCATTTTTAGTTTGTTCCGTTAGGCATTTTAACTTTTAAGTTTTGGCCAAATATTTACTTTAGTCAATATTTTTTGGTAATCGTGCTCGAATTGAAATTTTGTCACTGCGATTAGACATATAAGTTCAGTTTTGGTCTCATAGGATAGTTGGTTCGGATTTTGAGACTTTTATTTTCAGTTTGTGTGGTTAAGCGTTTTAACTTTTAACTTTTGACTAAAACTTGAATTAGGTCAATCTTTTTGGGAAACATGCTCAAATTTGAATTTCGTCAGCGCGGTTAGCTCTGGAAGGTCATTTTTCATCGAATAGGATGGTTGGTTTGGATTTTGTTAGGCGTTTTAACTTTTAACTTTTGGCCAAAATTTGACTTTGCTTAACATTTTTTGTAAACGTGCTCTGATGAAAATTCCGTCAGCGCGATTATCTTTGGAAGGTCATTTTTATATCTAATAGGATGGTTGATTCAGGTTTTGAGGCTTTCATTTTCAGTTTGTGCTGCTAGGCGTTTGACCTTTTAAGTTTTGGCCAAAATTTAGATTTGGTCAATATTTTCAGTAAACATGCTCAAATTAAATTTTTTGATATAATGATATGTGCCATATTGAAATTAATTTAACTTGTTATCATAGATTTTGCATTGTTTCATTCAAATATGATTTATAAAATTAATATTAATATTTTTAGATTTATATTCGTGCTCTTAGATTTTTAAATGTAATAAATTAATAAATATTTTACTATTGAATAATCATTTAGTTAATAATATTTTGAACATATTGTCAATCAAGTACTAACCTAACATTGAACTTGAATGATATATTACCAACAAACTAACAATCAATTAGTAAATTTATTAGAAAAACAAATAATCATACTAACGTATTTAAACTTTATTACCAACAAGGGTTGTGGTGGAGTGGTAAGTACTCCTTCATCCTTAACCAAGAGGTCTTGGGTTCGATTCCCCTTGGATACGGAGTCGTCTTTGTTAGGGAGCGCTTTACCCCCCAATGTGGGACTTCCCCGCGTGAATCCGGATTTAGTCGCGCTCCAATGAGGGTACCGGACACCGGATGGGAAACAAAAAAAATTATTAAAATTTATTGGTAAATTACCAACATAAATTTTCTGTCACTAAAATTGTCAACCAATTACCAATGTATCTAGAAAAGTTTACTATTAGACATTTGTTGCTATAATTACCAACGTATTACCAACGGAATGGAATAATGAAGAAAAAAACTTACTAACTCCTTTTCAATTCTTTAGTAAAGGTACTAACGATATACTAACCAAAAATTAGTTGGTGTTAGGGAGCGCTTTACCCCCCAATGTGGGACTTTCCCGCGTGAATCCGAATTTAGTCGGGCTCCAATGTGGGTACCGGACACCGGATGGGAAACAAAAAAAAATTATTAAAATTTATTGGTAAATTACCAACATAAATTTTCTGTCACTAAAATTGTCAACCAATTACCAATGTATCTGGAAAAGTTTACTATTAGACATTTGTTGCTATAATTACCAACGTATTACCAACGGAATGGAATAATGAAGAAAAAAACTTACTAACTCCTTTTCAATTCTTTAGTAAAGGTACTAACGATATACTAACCAAAAATTAGTTGGTGTTAGGGAGCGCTTTACCCCCCAATGTGGGACTTTCCCGCGTGAATCCGAATTTAGTCGGGCTCCAATGTGGGTACCGGACACCGGATGGGAAACAAAAAAAAATTATTAAAATTTATTGGTAAATTACCAACATAAATTTTCTGTCACTAAAATTGTCAACCAATTACCAATGTATCTGGAAAAGTTTACTATTAGACATTTGTTGCTATAATTACCAACGTATTACCAACGGAATGGAAT
>JAJONZ010001673.1:0-25187 GCA_029582445.1 Solanum paucissectum | reverse complement strand
ATGATTCCCACAACCCTAGTTATGAAATTTAGCTACTCATTATCTCAAAAACAAAATCAAAATTTATTAAAATAAATATGCTTGTGTTAATCATAAAAATTTAAGAACAATAGCTAAACTATCTTTTATTAATCACGAATACAAATAAATAATAAAGGAGAAGAAAGAATAAATCACAGTTCTCCGGCCTCCACTGCGGCTCTTTCAAAGTTCCTAAGCTTAAAGAAAATTTATATTGTGTATTGTTTCTTGGTTCTTCGCTCCCCCAATGAATAATTTTTCATGTCATATTTATAGATATAGTAATCCTAAATAAAATAATTGAGTCCAAATTAAAGTAGGAATCCTAAACCAAAAGAAATTGGATTCCTTTTTATTTTCAGCGTGAATAGTAACCGACCGCCTCCACAATTGGTTGTTGCATTCACTTGCTGCCACGTGGCAACAAGCCTTTTTTTCAATTTGATTTGCTGCACTTTATTCCTTATACACTATTATATTGAATTTAATCCATTAAGCTGTCTGCTTGATTTCCTTCTTCAACCTTTCATCTTTCATTTGTTTTAGCTTAAAAATTCTTCATTTTCCCACCAATTTAATCATACACATAAATATACTATTTAACACAATCCATAAAATTCACGCTCAAAAAGGACAAATATAAATAATAAATATGAGACAAATAATGATTCAAACGTCCAAATATACTTCATGAAAAGAAATATAAACGATCATATGCAACATATTTACCCAACTATGAGTCGGGATCGATCCCACAGAGAATATGGAAGAATATTGTCAATAGCAAATATATAACTCGATAGTTGTTATATAAAAATGGAGGTATTTAAATTGAAATAAAATAAAAACAATTAAAATAGCTTTGGACTAAGTATTTATTTATATTCAGATTATTAGAAATAACTAGGAATGAGTTCCCCATAAGCTCATAATGGGATAATCCTAATAATAGTAATACTCTCCTAGTGTATCACATGCAAAGTGGCAAGTTATGTATCTCTAAATCCTTGGTCCGGCAAATAGAGAATTTCACCCTGCACCTTGGTCCGGCTACGTTTGTATAATTTACTAACACTTACATTTACCTCATATTAGACATCACATCAATGTATGACTTAGTTTTCACCCTCGCACCAATTGATATTAGACTATTAGATAGTATCACACTAAATCTATGTTGATAATTCTTTTCTTGTTAACTACCTCTTTGGTCCGGCAAGTAGCAACAAGGCGAGTTCTAACATTGCACACCGTTAAAAAAACTTCTAGACGAAAGAATTATCAATGCATGCTTCAACACTATTCAAGTATTACTTAGTTATTATTCATACTTTGTTAATCCCTTACGGTTCCCACAACCCTAGTTATGAAATTTAGCTACTCATTATCTCAAAAACACAATCAAAATTTATTAAAATAAATATGCTTGTGTTAATCATAAAAATTTAAGAACAATAGGTAAACTATCTTTTATTAATCACGAATACAAATAATTAATAAATGAGAAGAAAGAATAAACCACAATTCTCCGGCCTTTATGGCGGCTCTTCCAAAATTCCTAAGCAAGAAGAAAATTTATATTGTGTATTGTTTTTTGATTTTTTGCACCACCAATGAATAATTTTTCATGCCATATTTATAAATATAGAAACCCTAAATAAAATAATTGAGTCCAAATTAAAGTAGGAATCCAAAACCAAAAGGAATTGGATTTCTTTTTATTTTCAGCGTGAATAGTAACCGACCGCCTCCACAATTGGTTGTTGCATTCATTTGCTGCCACGTGGCAACAAGCCTTTTTTCAATTTGATTTGCTGCACTTTATTCCTTATACATTATTATATTGAATTGGGAAAATGCATAAGTACCCCCAACCCATTGACCAAAATTCCTGAGACACACCTAATCTTTACCAAGGTCCTATTACCCTTCCGAACTTAGTTTTTAATTAATTTTCTACCCCTTTTTGTCCTACGTGGCACTATCCTTGAAAAAATTGTCAACACACGCTGGGCCCACAAGATAGTGCCACGTAGGCCGAAAAGGGGTAGAAAATTATATATAAAATAAGTTCGGGGGTAATAGGACCTTAGTAAAGGTTAGGTGTGTTTCAAGGATTTTGGGCATAGGCTGGGGGGGTACTTATGAATTTTCCCTATTGAATTTAATCCATTAAGTTGTGTGCTTGATTTCCTTCTTCAATCTTTCATCTTTAATTTGTTTTAGCTCCAAACTTCTTCATTTTTCCACCAATTTAATCCTACACATAAAATATACTATTTAGCACAATCCATAAAATTCACACTCAAAAGAAAAAATATAAATAATAAATATGAGGCAAATAGTAATTAAAAATAGTTTTTTTGACCTCACATCAACACCCCACACTTAAACTTTTGTTCGTCCTCGAGCAAACATTATAGTTCATCTCAAAAAAATCAAAATAGAAATGTCATCACTTTGGTTAATACAAACAATTAGGCCATATATCAATTTCAAAATATCAAGTACACTTCTCAATCATTATGCAAGACAACTAAATAAACAACAAACTTCAAACCTCCTAACCTCAAGGAAGGACTTTGAACTCATCAAATTTAAGCTTGCTCACCTACTCTCATCAAAGAAAGCTAATAAAATCATCTATCTATCATGAAACAAGTGCCCTCACAAAAATAAATAGTCCACACACTCAATTCAAAAAATTGAATATAAATTAAGGATTTCGTATCAAGAACAACTCTCACACTCACAAATAAAATTCACATATATGCATAAAGAACCATATTCTAGCCCATTATGTACATCTCCACTAATTAAGCATGCTTGAATAGATTTAAATAGGACTTTAACGGGTTGTAATGTAGGCTAGGGAACGAGTAGGAAAACTATATAATAGTGACTTACACTTCCTTAAGCACTTTGCAATTTTAGACTTCATCACCCATTATTTTCTTCTCTTTATTTTCAGCCCTCTCTTCAATAATTATTTCACAAGTAATTCTAATCATCTCAAAAATGTTTAAATCATTTTTTTTAAGTTTTCCTTCATAATAGCCACCCTCAACTTACATAATTTACATGCGTTAAGGTGCATGATGTCCTTGGAAGGACCAGGGCCATCATCACGATAAATTATTTTGTTCATTTTTTTTTCTCATCATATTCTTTCAAATAGGGCCTTTTAAGCACTTTGTAGCTATCATTGATTACTTTTTCACTCAACCATCCCTTTTTCTTCAGAATTAGCAATTAGAATAAGTCTATGCTATAATGTTCAAGGAAGCAAGGTGCAAAAATTAGGGATTCAACAAAATAATTTAGGGCAAAATATGGCTACCAACAAAAGGCTACAGGATCAAAAGGGCTAACTAGTGATATAATATCTGAAAAGGCTAAAATTTACCAGACAAATCAAAGAAAGCCTATTATCATCTCCTAAACAAAGCACCACTTTTTATTTCACTTCAATTACATGCAGGACAAGTTCTAGACTAAGATGCAAAATATGGAATAAATAAAATCTCACCACACATGGCACAAGTATCAATTAAGATGGATCAATTCCACTTCTAAGAGAGACAAAATCATAACAAACTATAAAATAAAATAAGCTATATACAAAGTCACAACCATGAACCTAGATGTCAAAAAGTTTGCAATTTCACTAGCAATCAAGCATTCACAAGAAAGTACTACTCAAAATTAGGCCCAAATAGTAAGTATCACATAACTCGAAAGGGTCTTTTCTTTTCTCTCCAAAAAATAAAATAAAAATAAAATTTAAAAATAAAAAAAAATAAAAAAAAATAAATGACACTCGGTTCAAAGGGACTATCCTTAGGAAAAAACCGAAAACAAAAGCCAAGGAACCCATTCTAAAAAAAGAAAAGACTCAATAAAACAGTAAAAACTAGGAATTCATTCTTCCACCCCACACATAAAAAAATGCTATGTCCCCAAAGCATTAAATAAAATTTAAAACTAGGGTTAGAAAAATTCCCTAAGGCCTTTAGGCCTAGCTAGTAGCATGTTCTCTTAATTTTCATCAAGGGTCATCACCCCACACTTAAGCTCAAACATGCTCCTTTGCTTCAATTTTTTTTTTTTTTTTTTTTGGGTACTCAGACTTTCCCTAATCTGCAAAAACAAGGAAAAAAATGATACTAATAAAATAAAAATAAGATAAAATAAAATATTACACTACTAATTGGGTTGCCTCCCAATAAGCGCTTAATTTAACGTCGCGGCATGACACCATCAATTTTACTATTTTTCCTTCCACTTTGAAGATATGAATTGCACCCCTAATTTCACATCAATTTTTCTATTATGCTCAAGGAGTGGTGGTATAAAAATAAAGGTACCAAGAAATAGATATCGCATTATGCACTTCTTAGATCCTAAGTAAGGAATGTAATTCTCCGATGTTAGAACAATAAATTCAAGAATATAGACACAATTTTCCTTCTCCATACACTCTTCTATAGGCTGAGATGATTCGATTAATTTCTCATCATCTAAATATAATGTGGAAAAATGATTAGAATGAGGTCCAATGCAGCCTAGCTTATGAATTGTTTTATTATTTACACCCTCATATTTACACATACTAGAGTTTTTAAAAATAATATTATCTACTTCATTACATAACACTAGTATACTCTTCTCAACAATGACACCATCAATAAAAATCTGATCAAGCAATTGACCCTCAACTTTTAGCTCTTCAAGTTGACTTATAAGTATTTTTTCTTCCTAACACATATTATTACTAAATTGTTGGGTGTCATATGGTTTAATCTTTGCACTCAACTCACAATCTAAATAATAGAGATCAAAATCAAAACTCTCTTCAAGACTGCGCTTACATATTGATTTATAGCAAAATATTAACAAATCCTCCATGTCCCCATACAACTTACCTTGTTGAAAAAAAATTAACCTATAAAAATCCATAATATCAGAAGTACAAGATTTGCAAGAACACTTATTACTACATACTTTTTCAGATGACATCTCAAGAAGAGTAAAATAAATATGATAATAATAAAAAAAAGAAATTTAAAACTAATCCTAAGAAACAAAAAAGGACTACAAGTCAAAATAAATACTAAAGACAATTTCTAAGCCACATTCTCCGGCAGCGGCATCATTCTTGATAACGTCCAAATATACTTCTTGAAAAGAAATATAAACGATCGTATGCAATATATTTACCCAACTATGAGTCGGGGTCAATCCAATATAGAATATGGAAGAATATTGTCAATAGCAAATATTTAACTCGATAGTTGTTATATAAAAATGGGGGGATTTAAATTGAAATAAAATAAAAACAATAAAAATAGTTTTGAACCAAGTATTTATTTATATTTAGATTATTAAAAATAACTACGAATGTGTTCCCCATAATCTCATAACGGGATAATCCTAATAATAGTTATCATATCCTAGTGTATCACATGCAAAGTGGTAATTTATGTATCTCTAAATTTTTGGTTCGACAAATAGAGAATTTCACCTCGCACCTTGGTCCGGCTACGTGTGTATAATTTACTAATCCTTACCTTTACCTCATATTAGACATCACATCAATGTATGACTTAGTTTTCACTCTCGCACCAATTGACATTAGACTATTAGATAGTATCACACTAAATCTATGCTGATAATTTTTTTCTTATTAACTACCTCCTTGGTCCGGCAAGTAGCAACAAGGCGAGTTCTAACGTTGCGCACCGTTAAAAAGACTTCTAGATGAAAGAATTATCAATGCATGCTTCAACACTATTCAAGAATTACTTAGTTATTATTCATACTTTGTTAATCACTTATGATTCCCACAACCCTAGTTATGAAATTTAGCTACTCATTATCTCAAAAACAAAATCAAAATTTATTAAAATAAATATGCTTGTGTTAATCATAAAACTTTAAGAACAATAGCAAAACTATTTTTTATTAATCACGAATACAAATAAATAATAAAGGAGAAGAAAGAATAAACCACAATTCTCCGGCCTCCATGACGGCTCTTTCAAAGTTTTTAAGTTAGAAGAAAATTTATATTGTGTATTATTTCTTGGTTCTTCGCTCCTCCAATGAATAATTTTTCATGCCATATTTATAGATATAGAAATCCTAAATAAAATAATTGAGTCCACATTAAAGTAGGAATCCAAAACCAAAAGGAATTGGATTCTTTTTTATTTTCAGCGTGAACAGTAACCGACCGCCTCCACAATTTGTTGTTGCATTCACTTGCCCTGCTTGATTTCCTTCTTCAACCTTCCATCTTTAATTTATTTTAGCTCCAAACTTCTTCATTTTCCCACCAATTTAATCCTACACATAAAATATATTATTTAGCACGATCAATAAAATTCATGCTAAAAAAGACAAATATAAATAATAAATATGTGACAAATAATGATTAAAAATAGGTATTTTGACCTCACATCAGAAAGGGCGGAGAAAGTCGGGTTCGCCAAATAATCTCGTCGCATCGCCGAGTGGTGTATATGTTTCGCCTAATATTCCAGCACCTCATCCCACTATTGACACCACAAAGGTGAGTAAAATCGAGATCGTCGAATCCACTCGGCGGATCGCATAAGATGTCATTGCTTCGCAGAATCACTGACACCTGCACATTTATCACACATTATTCAAAACCACTAATGCTTGGGTTGCCTCCCAAGAAGCGCCTTATTTAACGTCGTGGCACGATGTGAAAATGTTTTCACGCTTCTTCCAAATAAATCACTTCAATCAAATAAATCTCATGGCATTCCCCAAAATACAACTTCAAGCGTTGCCCATTCACCTTGAAGGTTGGACCTTCCTTACCCTCAACTTCAAATGCCCCATTGTTGAATACGTGATTCACTTTAAAAGGACCGGACCATTTTGACTTCAGCTTTCCTGGAAAGAGTCTCAGTCGAGAATTGTACAACAACACAAAGTCTCCGACTTGAAATTCTCTCTTAAGGATTTTAGAGTCATGCCATTTCTTCATTTACTTTTTGTAGAGAGTTGTTCTTTCATAAGCTCTAAACCTGAATTCCTCCATATCATTCAGCTAGTCGACTCTCTCTTTCGAAGCATTTGCCCAATCCAGATTTAATGCCTTTAATGACAAAAGTGTTTTGTGTTCAAGTTCAATTGGTAGGTGACAAGACTTCCCAAAAATCAGCTGATATGGGGACATGCCAATTGTTGTCTTGTAAGCGGTGCGATATTTCCAAAGAGCATCATCTAACTTTTGAGACCAATCAGTCCTATTTGCATTCATGGTCTTTGCTAAGATACTCTTAATCTCTCGGTTCGAAACTTCTACTTGGCCACTCATTTGGAGATGATATGGTGTCGCCACTTTGTGTTTCACGCCGTATTTACTCAGTACATATGCAAACAGTCGGTTGCAAAAATGCGACCCTTCATCACTAATGATTGCCCGAGGGGTGCCAAATCTTGCAAAGATGTAGCGTATTAAAAATTGAACAATGCTCTTTCCTTCATTGTTAGGTAGTGCCACTGCTTCCACCCATTTAGAAACATAATCCACAGCCACCAAAATATACATGTTACCAAATGAGCTCATGAACGGCCCCATGAAATCTATTCCCCTTACATCGAATAACTCAACTTCCAGAATAGGATGAAGAGGCAACTCATTCCTTCTGGACACCCCACCTTGTTTTTGGCATTGCATATATTTCTTGACAAATTCATGAGAATCTTTGTAGAGGGATGGCCAGTAGTACCCACTTTGAAGAATTTTAGCGGTTGTGCACACACCGTTGTGATGACCTCCAACCGGTGAAGCATGACAAGCATAGAGAATTTTATTGAATTCCTTTTCAGGTACACATCGCCTAATGATATGATATGCACATTCTCTAAATAAATATGGCTCATCCCAAAAGTATTTCTTGACATCGAACAAGAACCTCTTTTGTTGGTAGAAGTTCAGATCTTCCGACATAAATCCACATACCACATGGTTAGCAAAATCAGTATACCAAGGAACTTATTTGAAAGTGACCGAGAATACCTCTATCGGGAAATGAGTCATTGATATCTACCTCCAACTCTTAATTCTCCTTGCCTTCTAACCTGGATAGATGGTCAGCCACCTAATTTTCACACCCTCTTCTATCTTTTACTTCAAAGTCAAATTCTTGCAACAATAATACCCACCTTATCAATCTTGGATTGGTATCTTTCTTCACCATCAAATAACGCAAAGTTGCATGATCAGTGTGAACAATCAGTTTGGTGCCTAACAAATATGCCCGAAACTTTTCAAATGCATATACCACCACAAGTAATTCTTGCTCAGTAACCGTGTAGTTACATTGAGTACCATTCAGTGTTTTACTTGCGTATTAAATGGGATGGAATAGCTTGTTGCATTTTTGTCCCAACACGACACCTAATGCCGTACCACTAGTATCACACATCAGTTTGAAGGGTACCGACCAATTGGGCCTAATGATAACCGGGGTAGAGATCAATTTCTCTTTCAAACACTTAAAGGTTGCGATACAAGCGTCATCAAAGTAAATTTTTTCCTCCTTTTCCAATAACTTGCACAATGGGAGTATAATTCTTGAGAAGTCTTTGATGAATCTCCGGTATAACCCGGCATGCCCCAAGAACTACAAATGTCTTTTACTGAGATTGGTGGTGGTAGCTTCACAATTACCTCAATCTTTGCTTTATCAACCTCCAACCCCTTTTTAGATACCCTGTGGCCCAAAACTATACATTCCCTGACCATGAAATGACTTTTCTCCCAATTTAGGACTAGATTTGTTTCCACACATCTATGATGAACTTGTCCAAGGTGTGCCAAACATGTTTCAAAAGAATCGCCCACAACTGAGAAGTCATCCATGAAAACTTACATTGAATCTTCTACCATATCTGCAAAAATAGTCAACATGCAACGTTGGAATATTGCTGGGGCATTACACAACCCGAAGGGCATCCTTTTGAAGGCGAAGGTACTGTAGGGACAGGTGAATTTTGTGTTTTCTTGATCCTCCGGTGCAGTAGAAATTAAATTATACCTGGAGTACCCATCCAAGAAGCAATACCATCCACGTTCCAAAAGTCGATAAAGCATCTGATCCATGAAGGGCATGGGGAAGTGATCTTTTTTCGTCTATGAATTTAACTTGCGGTAATCCATGAAAATCCTCCATCTGATTATCGGTCTCATCGAAGCTAGTTCCCATTTCTAATTCGGAACTACCGTGATGCCCCCATATTTGGGTACACATTGCACCGGGCTCACCCATTTTCTATCTGCAATAGGGTAGATCACGCCTGCATCCAACCACTTGATTATCTCCTTTTTCACTACCTCTTGCATTGGTTGGTTCAATCTCCTTTGATGCTCGTCACTTGGTTTGCACTCACTATCAAGTTGAATTTTGTGAGTGCATATGCCGGGTGGAATACCCACAATATTAGTGATCGTCTACCCTATAACCTTGATGTACCTCCTCAACACCTCAAGAAGCAAATATACTTGCCATTCAAGCAAGTCAGCAACAATAATAACATGTAAGGTGTTGTTTGCCCCCAAAAATGCATATCGCAAATGAGAGGGAAGTACTTTCAACTCCAGCTTTGGTGGTTCCACCGTAGATGGCTTTCCGAGAGGATTTTCTCAATTTTTCAGATCAATGTCCAGTTTTAATGGATTCCTTGAACATTCCCCCAATCCAAAAAAGGAAGCTACCACCTCATCGTAACCTTGTACTTCGGTCTCATCATAGTTCACAAGCACCACCTCAAACGGTTCACTAATACACAATATATGGCTCACACTAGCCACTGCTTCATCAATTACATCGATTGTCGAAACCAAATGAATATCGCTTGGGTGCTTCATTGACTTATATACATTAAATGTGACTTCATCATCGTTCACCCGGAACTTCAATTCTCCGCTTTCAACATCCAATAGCGCTATTCCTGTAGCTAAAAATGGTCTTTCCAAAATAATGGGAATTTGAGCATCAATATTGCAATCAAGGATGACAAAATCCGCCAGAAAGATGAATCTATCAACCTTTACCAAAATATCATAGAGTATCCCCACGGGGTGCTTGATCGACCGCTCTGCCATCAAGAGCCTCATTGTTGTGGATTTCGGTTCACCCAACCCAAGTTGTTTATAGATTGCGTATGACATTAGATTTATGCTTGCCCCCAAATCACATAGGGTTTTGGCAAATTGGAGCATGCCAATAGTGCAAGGTATGGTAAATACTCTCGGATCTTCTTTCTTTTTAATCATCTCACTAGTCATAATTGAACTACAACTATGAGAAACTTCGATTGTCTCAAAATCCAGGCTTCTCTTTCTGGTGACTAAGTCCTTCATGAATTTGGCGTAACCCGACATCTCCAACAATACTTCTACTAATAATAGATTTATGAAGAGTGTCTTGAACACTGATAGGAACTTCTTGAACTTCTCATCCTCATTGTTCTTCTTGAGACGTTGGGGAAAATGAGGGGTTACTTTGGGAAGAGGTTGCACCAATGTTGGGATTGAGGTGCTCTTTCCTTTATCCTGTTGTAACTCATTGGCAAGGCCTTGCAGGATGGGAACGTCTTCTCCCTCAATGTCTGTTTCTTCTTCATTAGCTTGAAGTTCTTCATTCCCCTCCATATCATCAATTACTACCTTTCCACTTCGAGTAACCATAACCAGATTTTTTTCACCATCCTCCCTCAAAGTTGTTGTGTACTCAGCTTCCTCTCTTTCAATCACCATAGGTTCCAATTGTGCTGAAAGTTGGCTTAATTATCCCTCAAGGTGTTTGATTGCATCAAAATGAGAATATACTCTACTTTTAATGATGAAAAATCAGCTTGCATCTCTTTAAGCAAATCGTCCAACCCTTCAACCTTGTAAAGGATGTGAGACAACAAATTATCCACTCGTAGATTACTTAAACTACCCTTTGATTTTGGGCTATCACTCGATTGTGTGCGGTCTTCTTCTTGATCATCTTTTCTTCTCCCATGGTCACTTTGTTCGGCCCATTCTTGATAGTATCGCCTCCGCTCTTCTCCCTTGTGGGAGTTTCAACCTTGATTCCCACCCTGCTTCAAGTAGCTTGGGTGGAAACCCTCCTCAACCTTGTGAAAGTTCCAACCTTGATTCTCTCACGGCTTTGAGTAGCTCGAGTAAGAACCCTCCTCAACTCTAAACACTCCCTTTGCTTCTTTGGGTTTGCTAAATTTTTTCTAGCACTTTTTTTTGTAGCTGCTCCATTTGGGATAACATTTTACAAATGTTTTCATCCCTTTATTTTTCTTTATCAAGCTGTTCATGTTTCATCCTAAAACAAAACGGTACGAGACTTGGTCGTCTTGAGTGTACCATGCTTGATTTATTTTGTTCATGTCATCAAGAAGGGCCGAAGCAACCTCAAGCGATTGCAACATCATTCCTCCTCGAATTAATTGATCAGCTACCCCTTTATTTACTGAGTCAAGACTTCTATAGAAGTATTGGAGTAGCACGTTGTTTGGAAGTCTGTGCGTTGGGCATTGAAGTAATAGCCTCTTAAACCTCAACCACATTTCATGGATTGGTTCACCTTCCAATCTCTTGAAACCTTGAATGTTGTCTCTGAGTGTCATCATCCTCGACGGGAAAAAGAATCTCACATTGAACGCCATGGTAAGCTCATCCCAAGAGGTGATGGAATTCTTTGGTAATTCGACCAACCATTTGCTAGCTTCAGCCGTCAAAGATAATGGGAACAACCTGAGTCGGATGGATTCTTGTGAAACATTTTTGAATGAGAACGGGCCACAAATATCAATGAAATTCCGTATATATGTTCATGTGGGTCTTTGATGAGTCCACGATTTCGACTCATTTAGGGCTTGTTTTTTATAGAATTAGTGCCCTCAACTGCATATTTTGTCTCAGAAGCTGATGTAAATGCTTGAGTTTCACGCATTTGAACTTATAGTTAATGCATGGACACTATGGAGCAAAAATGAACAAGGCAACCAAAAGAACGAAGAAAAGGGTGTCTGAGTATCACCCAAACCATTGGGCGAGTCACCGAACGGCCTTGAGCTCGCCCATTATTCCAGTGTGCAAAACCATGAAGGACAAGATCAATTAGGCGATGGAAAGGAGCACTTGATTAGTCACCAAATGATTCCGCGATGCAGTACTCTATCACCCAAAGTCACAGAGTCAGAAGTGCTGAAGGCCAAAGCGAAAAAGTGTTAGAAGTGACCAAAGGGCGGATCGCCGACTGGATCAGCGATCGCGACTAACTTCACCGAATGGATCCTCCGCAACACACTTTCTGAAAACTATAAATACTAGTTGAAGTTTTTATTTTCTTATCAAATTTTATTAATCAGAAACAATATTTACGCTTGAGTTTTAGAGCTTGGTTTTTGGAGACAATTTTTCCCTTAGCTTGAAGGTTTTGAAGGTTTTCATTTCCAAGAAATTGGAATTGGGTATTGAATAATATTCTTGGTAGACCACTTTAAAGGGGATTTGAAGCATACCCAGTTGATGTTACTTCAATTTGGTATCATTTTCTTCTCTTTTTCCATGTCTAGCTAAAACCCCAATTCTTGTGGTGTGATTTTGTGAATATGGGTTAGATTATATGTTGGGTCTTGCTTGTTGGTTGTTTATTTGTTGTTTTGATGTGATTTCGTTTAGTAGTTGTGGTGGAACTTAATGAGATTATAGTTTCAAATATGACTTCACCTTTGTATTTTCGGCTTGCTCGAGAGAGAGGTCGTAAAACTAAGACTACTAAATTGATGGCCGGTGGGAGTGGGTCGACATGAGGTTCAACTTGAGAGATTGAACCCTAATCTCATTCCCACACACTTATCTCGAGAGAGTGAGTGGGCTAAGGCGGAGGTTGTTCTTCATGTGGTAAGTGGGTGTCCGAGAGGAACCCATTTGAGTCGGGGTAAGTTGCTCGAGAGAGAATTTATCCCTACTATAGTCTAGCCTAGTCACAAATATTCAATGAATTTATTACCAAAAGAATGTACCCAACGATTTAATTTATCCCGTATTCCTATCACATCCCAAGAATCCCATCTCCTTAACTAGTACTTATTGTATTTTCACTATTTTTGCTCACTTGTTACAAACCCCCATTGTTATTTGACGCTTGCATCACCTCTTAGATTTAGTATATTTACATTCGATAATGTTTATAACTATGGTTTATTAGAACTAAACTCTTACTTTGCTACTTGATTCTCAATTGTTGAACCGCTCCCTTAGGACTCGACCCCAACCCTTGGTTGGGTTATATTAATATTTACGACCATTGGACACTTGTACTAGAGGTAGTGTCTTGATAAGCGTGATCGTAAAAAAGACTTATCAAAATGGCGCCGTTGCCGGGGAGTGGTGTTAGTTGAGAATTTCTTGGTTAAGTTAAATTTTTTTGTTTTCAGTCATAGTTGAATCTACTTACTTTTAATTTTAGTTTTTGTGTTGTTATATTTTTGCAGAGGTGACAAAATAATTGTCAACGGAAGCAATGCAATGGCCAATCCTAAAAATGTTGCTTGAATGAGGACTTGCGTCATGCCACGACTTTAACTAAGGAGCTGCTTGGGAGGCAACCCAAGTTTTATTTTTATTTGTTTTTAATCTTGAAATAATGGTGTGTTGAATGTGTAGGACAAAGTGTGGAAAGTGTTTGAAAAGTGCAGATTGGCGAGCTAAAGGTCCAGTCAATGAAGAGGTCGGCGACCCTGACCTAGACCGCTGTAGGACTTAAGACAATTTCAAAGTGGAGTCTGTAAAACTCGGCGAGCCCAGGAAATTATTGGCGAATCGCCGACCAGGTCGGCGATCACAATCTAGTCCGCCTTTTGGACCTCTAGATTTCTTGGAGGTCCTGTAAAACTCAGCGAGGTAAGCGACCACTCGGTGCGTCGCCGAGTGGGTCGGTGAGCACGACTAATGTCACTGAATGGGTGAGAACTGGACGGTTTTTAAAAGGTAAAAGGTTTAAACTTTCAAACTTTTCACTTTCCCTCACTTTTGAACTGCACAAGCTCACATCCGCACTTTAGTTTCTATATTTTTGTATTTCTATAGTATTTTAGTTGTTGATTTGTGCTCGGATTTGGATTACTTTGCCGCCTAGCATTTCAATCTTATCTTAAGCCCACCTTTGTGCATGTTTATATTTTGGGTTGTGATCTATATTGTGTTAATATATTGCATTTTGTGGATGTTTGAGCTTGTGGCTCCGTGTTTTAAATTGCAAAATGATTTTGACCCTTCCGAAAATTTTTTGCCACCTCTTGTGTGTTGAATGTGGCTGTTCTTTTGCAAAATTCGAGTCTCGGTTCCAATCAATACCGATGACTTGAATAGTTCTCTCAATCAAACGAACATGAATGTGCCGCTACGATGAGGCCAAATGTAGTTGCATAGACAAATGTCAACTCTTTGCATGTCGTTGTGACTAGCAAATATCAAATTGAGTGTCTTGCGATGAACATTGCACACTAGCGAAAGTGTGGAGTCTTGTTTGTCATTGGTGTCAATGCCTTGTGTGATGAGCTTACTGTGAACCATGCATGATGACACCTAGAATTTGCCCCGTTGGTCCGGTCAACTAAGTAATGTGAACTCTTTATATGACCTTAGGCAATTTTAAAGAGTATTAGCCAATTTGACATATACCTCTTTTGTGGCCTACCTTGTGAGTGTGTGAACATCTTTCGAACCCTTTCGAGCCTTAACCTTTTCTTGGAAGAAACTTGATAAAAAATGTGACCTTTCTTTACCCATTACCCATAATCCTCATGACTCTTGTTTAGTTTGAATAGCAAACTTAGGCCAAAAGCCTAAGTTGGGGGTGTAGTGAAAAGACAAGGCAAATCAAGATGTGCAAGAAAGTCCCCTTTTGACCTATGAGGTTGAAAAAAATGGAACCCCTCCATACAAAAAAAAAAGGAGAAAAAGAAAGAAAAAGAAAAAGAAGAAAAAGAGGTTATGAAATAAAGTTGAGAAAGTGAAAAGAAAAGGGAGGTCTCTTACATTCAATGGGAAGTGAATAATGGGGTGACTTATGAGCACGAATGATTATATTGAAGAAAAGGAAATAATGTGTTGTTCACACCAAGCTTCATGAGGATTATTAGCCACCAAGCCTAAATGACCATACATGTGCACTCAACCGCATTACAAGCCTAGAAAAGAGCTTTGTGATCTTGAGTAAGATGAAACAATTGATGATTGGAAAATACGGGTAAACCTATGGGAGAAGTAATGCATTATGTTCATCTTTGTGAGTGTGAGCGTTGCATCTGATTCCAAAGCTTTATATTGTGAAACATTTTTGTGTAAATATGGAATCATCTTTTGTGTAAGGGCGTTTCAATATCTTTGTCGAGATTGTGCTTGCATTTGAAGCAAGTATTGTGAGCTTGAAATTCTTCGATATTAGTGAGTCACAACTTGAATATTTGACAATTGATCTTTTCATAAGTAAATTGAGTCTTATTGTGTGCATTCATGATTGAGTCTTATGTAACACTGTTCGAGACATCTTTTTTAAACTGTTGAACTTGAGTTTGCTTGAGGACAAGCAAATGTTTAAGTTGGGGGTGTTGATGATTCCACGATTTGGACTCATTTAGGCCTTGTTTTTGATAAAATTAGTGCCCTCAACTGCATATTTTATCTCAGAAGCTGAAGTAAATGCTTGAGTTTCACGTATTTGGACTTATAGACAATGCATGGACACTAAGGAGGAAAAATGAACAAGGCAACCAAAAGAACGAAGAAAAGAGTGTCTGAGTATCGCCCAAACCATTGGGTGAGTCGCCGAACGGCCTTGAGCTCGCCCATTGTTCCAGTGTGCAAAGCCTTGAAGGACAAGATCAACTAGGCGATGGAAAGGAGAACTCGATGAGTCACTGAACGATTCTGCAATGCAGTACTCTATTGCCCAAAGTCACAGAGTCGAAATTGCTGAAGATCAAAGCGAAAAGGCGTTAGAAGTGACCAAAGGGCGGATCGCCGACTGGATCGGCGATACCGACTAACTTCACCGAATGGATCCTCCGCAACACACTTTCTGAAAACTATAAATACTAGTTGAAGTTTTTATTTTAGTATCAAGTTTTATTAAATAGAAACAGTTTTTACACTTGAGTTTTAGAGCTTGGTTTTTGGAGACAATTTTTCCCTTAGCTTGAAGGTTTTGAAGGTTTTCATTTCCAAGAAATTGGAATTGAGTATTGAATAATATTCTTGGTAGACTTGTTTAAAGGGGATTTGAAGCATACCCAGTTGATGTTACTTCAATTTGGTATCATTTTCTTCTCTTTTTCCATGTCTAGCTAAAACCCCAATTCTTGTGGTGTGATTTTGTGAATATGGGTTAGATTATCTGTTGGGTCTTGCTTGTTGGTTGTTTATTTGTTGTTTTGATGTGATTTCGTTTAGTAGTTGTGGTGGAACTTAATGAATTTGTAGTTGAAAATACGATTTCACCTTTGTGTTTTCGTCTTGCTCGAGAGAGAGGTTGTAAAACTAAGACAACTAAATTGATGGCCGGTGGGAGTGGGTCGTCATGAGGTTCAGCTCGAGAGAGTGAACCCTAGTCTTATTACCACACACTCAGCTCGAGAGAGTGAGTGGGCTAAGGCGTAGGTTGTTCTTCATGTGGCAAGTGGGTGTCCGAGAGAAACCCATTTGATTCGGGGTAAGTTGCTGGAGAGATAATTTATCCCCACTATAGTCTAGCCTAGTCACAAATATTCAATGAATTTATTACCAAAAGCATGTACCCAACGATTTAGTCTATCCCGTATTCCTATCACATCCCAAGAATCATGTCTCCTTGACTAGTACTTATTGTATTTTCGTTGTTTTTCCTTACTTGTTACAAACCCCCCATTGTTATTTGATGCTTGTGTCACCCCTTAGATTTAGTATGTTCACATTCGATAATGTTTATAACTATGGTTGATTAGAACTAAACTCTTACTTTGCTACTTGATTCTCAATTGTTGAACCGCTCCCTTGGGACTCGACCCCAACCCTTGGTTGGGTTATATTACTATTTATGACCATTGGACACTCGTACTGGAGACTTATCCGTCTTCATGAGCCAATATTCCATAAAGTCCTTTCATTTGGAGGAGATGGAATGTTGCATTAGTAACATAGAATATAGCATTCCCTTTGGTTAACGGTAAACAGATTTCGCCAATTTCACCATTTAAATTGGGTTATATACGCTATTAAGATCGTCAATATCACTTTGGTGGCCCACTTGGCTACCGTTACTCCCCGCCTCACTCATATCTTCTCTTGTTCAACATAACCAACACAAACATACAACAAATTAAATCGATTCAACTTTAGCCAACAAGATCACAATTTAAACTTCGATAAGAGAATTCTAAACACCACTCCCTGGCAGCGGTGCCATTTTGATTAACGTATCAACTATACCTCATCTGATACTAGGTGTAGACGATCGTTAAGCAGTATAAACCCAACAAGATTGTTGGGGTCGATGCCACAGGGAGCAGTTTTTGTTTTGTATACAAGTATGAAGTTAAATTAGTGATTTTCGTAGATGAAACAATAGAGATTATCAGAAACTATTAATAAAATTTGAAGAGTGACATCAATGTCAGGGTAAGGGGTTTTAGATCAGAAAGCAATCTCAATGATTAATTAAGCGTAATCAAATAGGAGAAAGATGCTTGGGGGATTGCCAATCGATTGCTAAACTCAACTCAATGGCTGTTAATTGATAACCAAAAGTACTAACTCTTCGTGGGTAAGATGAACTTTAGATGAGGTACTTTTCTCTCGAACAACTACATCGTTTCAATTGAGTTCTCTCGAACCTTAATATGCTAAACATGGAGACCAGTTCACAGCCTCACTACATCAACTCTCCCGAGCTGAATACATAAAATGAATCTTAGGATTCACTCTCCCGAGCTGAACCCACCATGACCCAATAACCTAGAGTGCCATCTTATCACCTTAGTTTCAAACTTCTCTCTCAAGCAAGCATAAAACACTAAGTCATATTGAAATAACATACACAGAGCAATTAAACCACAACAATAAGTCAGACCCACTTCGATTTAGCACTAAAATTGATAATGACTAACACCCATTAAGCCAAATTCAGCAATTAATCACATTGTCAAACCCCAAAGAATGGGGTTTTAGCTATTCATCATAAAAGTAGAAAATTCAATACCTACTACAAGTTCCATAGTTGGGCGATGATTTCCGAGTCTTAAAATGAATAAAACTCTTCCTATTACAACACCCATTTCAAATTTCTCAAGAAAATTGCTTCAAAACAACAATAATAGTGTTTTTGTTCTCTCTATTTTCTTCTACAATGGTTGAATGCCTTCTCTCTTCCAAAAAACAATTTATATAGATCTGAGACGTGGCTTTTTGGGGTTGATTGGATAGGAAATTCGGGCTTCGCCGACCAGTCCGTGACTCACCGATCGTCCTTGTCCATCGCCTTCTTTCTTCACATTTTCGTCCATCATGCACTGTAACTTTAGGCGGTCTACATCGGGATCACCGATCACTTCTGCGATCCTTTGGCTCTCCAATTCAACTTCATCTTTGTCATGTTTAGTGCGTTCGGCGGTACAATCTTATTTCGCCGATCGGTTCGGCGGTCTGCCGATATGCAGTATCGTTCGCCCAAATTTCTCTCGTTCCAGACACGATGTACTGTAAAATTAGGTGAACTAAGGGCAACTCAGCGATTCGCTGAGTGCTCTTGGTGAGCATCATGTTTTCTTTTTGATGTTTGCGTAATCAATACACAACTTTCAATGCAAGTGTCTATGATCGTACAATAGTTTAGTAACCCAATCAAGGGCTGGGATCGTTCCCACGGGGAGTGGTTTTGAAAATTAATAGAAAAATAAATTTAAGTTGTAATAGTCATAGCTAAAGAAAAACATTATCGAATAAAAACATGATAAATCTTAAGGGTGAAACAAAAGTGTCAATTAACAAATGGGGGTTTTAGACAAGTAACTAGTAAAAACAGTGAAAATAAGGAAAAATACAAGTATGGAGACGGGATTCTTGTGATGTGATCAAAATACGAGTTAATATAAATTATTGGGTACATGCTTTCGATAGAAACTTTATAGAGTAATAGTGGCTAGGATAAACTTTACTTGGGAATAAGTTCTCTCTCGAGCAACTTATCCCGTTTCAAATGGGTTCCTTTCGGACACCCACTTGCAGCATGAAGACCAGCCTACGCCTTACCCCACTCACCCTCTCGAGCTGAGTGTTAGGATATGGGACTAGGGTTCAGTCTCTCGAGCTGGACCTCATGTCGACCCACTCCTTAAGCCATCAGTCTAGTAGTCTTGGTTTCGCGAGCTCTCTCTCGAGCAAGCCGAAAACACATAAATAAACTTGCATTTGCAACTAAAAATTTGTTAAATTCATCCACAACTACTAGAAGAAATCATCATTAAACTACATTTAATCTATCAACAAGCAAGACCCAACCACAATCTTAACCCATATTCGCCAAATCACACCCCAAGAATTGGGGTTTTAGCTAGACATGCTAAAGAGATAGAAATTTATACCAAAATGAGTTTGCATTCAAAATGGTATGAATATTTAAGTCTCAAAGCAAGTCAAGAGTAAAGAATCCAAAAGACCCAAGACCAAATTCTTGGAGATGAAACCCTTTGAATTTTCAAGTTCTTCAAAACCCTCTAAAACTTGGAGCAAAAATATTAAAAATACTATTCTATATGAAAATTATTAAAATATGTTCGACTCCTAAAACTAAAACTCTAACTAGTATTTATAGTTTTCACAGATTTGTGGTGCAGCGGATAATTCGATGACATTAGTTGGAATCGCCGATCAACTCGGTGACTTGCCTTTTGGTGAAGTTCATCGCCGTCTTGCACCATCCTTCAACATCGTCGTGCTCTGGGTCATTGGTCGACATGGTACTGCTTCGCAAAACTCTTCGGCGATGCACCGACTACTCCTTTTTCCGCTGACTTGATCCTTTCCTTCAGGGCTCAGCACACTGGAACAAAAGGCGAAGTAAGACCTTCGACGACTCGCCAAGTGGACTCGGCGATCCTTAAGCCTTCATTTCTTTGTTCTTTTCAGCCTTCTCATTCCTTTTTGCGACGTTGTGTCCAAGCTTTCCCTTAAACTTCAAATACTTGAAATTTAGGGGTTTTCATCAGATATTGAGATAAAAAGAGCATTTGAGGAGACAATTTTTATTAAAATATATCCCTAAATGAGTCCAATTTGAGGACTCATCAACACCATCAACTTAAACTTTCGCTTGTCCTCAAGTAAAACTCTAGTTCAGCAGTTCAATAAGGATGTCTCAAACAGTTCTATATAACATTCAATCATGAATGTACACAACAAAACTCAAATTACTTATGCAAGGATCAATTATGTACTCAAAGATTCATGTTGTGACACACCATTACCAAAGATTTCTCAAGCTCGCAGTACTTGCTTCAAATGCAAGTTCAATCTCAACAAAAGCATTCTGATGCCCTCACACAAATGATGATTCCATTCCCACACACAAAAGTATAATCAATTAAAGTTCAGGAATCAGATGCAACGCTCATACTCACAAAGATGAACACAATGATGATTTCACCCATAGGTTTGCCCGTATTTTCCAATCAACATTTGTTTCGACTTTCTCAAGATCACAAAGCTCTTAACAAGGCTTGTAACGGGGTTTAGTGTAAAGGTATGGTAATTTAGGCTCAGTGACTTTTATCCTCATGAAATGTGGTGCTCTCAATACTTCCTTTCTTTTTACTTCATCATTTTCATTAGTGCATCATATGTCATCCTATTATTTGCTTCCCTTGGATTGTTCGGAACCCTATTTCTTTGATACTTTATTCCACAACTTTTTTTTGTTTTTTATAGAAGGGTTCCATTTTTCTCAACACCATGGGCTAAAGGAGGCTTTCCTTGCAATTCTTGATTTTCCCTTTTCTTTTTCACCACACCCCCAACTTAGGCCAAAGCCTAAGTTGGCTATTCAATTAACCACAATTCAAGAGGATTATAGGTTATGGATTAAGAAAGGTCTAGTTTTCATCAAATTTCTTCCAAAGAAGGGTAAGGCTCAAAGGGTGTTCAACAGAGAATCACACGCTCACAAGGCTGGTCACAAAAGAGGTATATGTAAAATTGGTTCACACTCTTTGAAGTTTCCTAGGATCATATCAAGGGAAAGTCTTACTTAGTCAACCGGACCAATAGGGCAAATTCTAGGTGTCGTCATGCATGGTTCAAGGTAAGTTTATCACACAAGGCATCGACACTTAAGTCAAACAAGACTCCACACTTTTGCTAGTGTGCAACAGTTATTACAAGAGAATCGATTTGATAAATGGTTAATCACAACGAGATGCAAAGAGTTCACATATTGTCTATGAAACTTCATTTGGCCTCATCGTAGCCGCGCATTCATGTTCGTTTGATTGAGAGCACTATTCAAGTCATCGATATTGATCGGAACCGAGACTTAAATTTGCCAAAGAACAGCCATATTCAACCGCATTTAAAGGGTGGCCAAAATGTGCGTTTACAAATAAAAGGAGCCACAAGCTCAAGCATCCACAAAAAAACAGTATTAACACAATTTTAAATAGAATAACTCAAATATAAATACAAAACACGAACAAAATTAGTACACAAAAAGTATGGGCTTGGCTACATAGTCGCTCCATATGTCTGGGCTTCAGTGCTCGGAGTGTTGTCATTCTGCTTCTGGTTCTCTTTTCCTTTTCGCTCTATTTCAGCTTCTGCAACGATATTAGCCTCGATCATATTGTCCAACTCGTGAGCTGCCACAAAGGCGTGTATCGCATTGCTGAACCCTCGAGCCCACGAAGGGACATTCGGGTCGATGGGAATGCTCCTCCTCGAACTGGTTGTTTTGTTCTCGCTCTTTGCAGTTCTTCTGAACCCTTGTGCTCTTATGTGTCTGGGTGGCATGTTTCTTCCTGCAACTTTTGGTCTGGCCATTTGTGCAAAGTCTTGAGATAATGTTAGAACATACTTGACAACCAAAACAAAGACATTCAGTTGTAGAAAGACTAGATAGTCCATTCGGCGAGCCACAGACAATCCACTGAAGGTCACAGTGCAGAAGGAGTTAGGGGTGCACACAAAGGGCAAACAAGAAGACTTTCGACGAGTCGCCGAGTGCTCTTGGCGACCTCATGTTTATCGCGGATAGTTACAGACGCCACTACAAATAAAGCATGATAATAAGGGCGAGATAGAGTAATTAAGCGAACCACGGAGTAGTTCGGCGAGTTCTTCACAGCCCGCCGAATGACCGAACGTGCCTACTTTTACCCAACTTCTCGAAATAAGCCCAACAACCCCCAAAAATGCAATTTAAGCTCAAAAATCACAAATTCAACCAGGACCCATAACATACGAATACCACTCATCACACGTTTAACTCCACTCGATGCATTGGAGAACAAAATTTCACAACTTAGGCAATAAAGGCACTATCGAAGAAAAATGACACATAAAAAATTAAACCCAATCAGGGAGGTTCAGCAGATTTCGAGAAGATCACACATTTGCAAATGAGTACAATTTTGAAAAGATAGTTATGGGGTTCGGGACACTAACCTTTTGTGCTGATCAAATGGATATTGCGATGCTAGGAAGCACTGTAATTCGACTCGTAGCACAAATTAATCAATCACAATAATCTAGAAATGCAAAACTATAGGAGCTAGCGTGCAGGTGTGAGTTTAGGAAGACAAAAAGTGAGGGAAAGTGAATGAGTTCGAAACTTTTAAACCTTTGGCTTGCAAAACCGTCTAGTTTTCTCCCATTCGGCGACGTTAGTCCCGATCGCTGATCTATTCGGCGTAATGACAAGTAGTCATTTTCCTCGCTGAAGTTTATAGAACCTCCATATTTTGTGGGAGTCCAAACGACGGTCTCTGTCGGAGTCACCGAACCGTTCGACGATTCGCTGATTGGACCCCTTGCTCGCCAATCTGCACTTTTCGTTCACTTTTCACACTTCCATCTACACAATCAACACACCATTATTTTATCAAAGCAAAAGAAAGTAATAAATGGTTTTGGGTTGCCTCCCAAATAGCACCTTAGTTAACGTTGATGCACGACAGAAGCCAATAACTATTATTCATCCCCGGAGTCAGCCATGGTGTAGTTAGGCAAGTCCTCGGCGAATGGTGGACATCGACCTGTCATTAATGGGTGATCTAAGCATCCTGCAGCTGAATAGTCATGGATTTTGAGGCAAACGTTTCGTTCATCATTTCAATGTTGTCATTCATCTCATTCAACTTCTTGTCTTGTTCTTCAAGTTTTTGTTGAATGAGTGAAAGAGCATCGTCCGTCTGCACATCCTCATGCTTCCTCCCGAGTCTACGTTCTCTAAGGAAGAAGTTCTTTTCCTTTTCCATGGCTTGTGCTTCCAACCCCATGACTCGTTTGGACAGAACGTCTACTTGAGCCACTAGTGCGTCCCACTCGTGTTTCTTTTGGGCATCCTTGTTGGTTTCAACCATACCATCAAGGAGTGTTGCGACAACTTCGTAGGGCTGGTGGAGCATACCGCCCTCAAAAAGTTGATCGGCTATGCTCCTATTTTCGGGTCCAAGACCCCGGTAGAAGCACTCCAACAGCGTGTTGTCAGACATTCCATGAGATGGGCAGGATTATACACTGATTGAAACTTCAGCCACATTTCTTGAATTGTCTCATTCCCTGCTTGTTTGAACGTCAGGAGGTTATCCCTGAGGTTAAATAGTTTCAGGAGGGGATGGTCCATGTCGTACGCATAATGATCATCCATTCTTATTTCTCTGTTTTGATATTCCAAACAAGCAAAACAAAACTACAATTTAGATTAGTAAAGCTAAAACTAAGAAGAATAAAAAAATTTACTTAACTAATAATTCTCAAATAACACGAATCCTCGGCAGCGGCGCCATTTTGATGTTTGCGTAATGAAGACACAACTTCCAATGCAAGTGTCTACGATCGTACAATAGTTTAGTAACCCAACCAAGGATTGGGATCATTCCCACAAGGAGTGGTTTGGAGAATTAATAGAAAAAAAAAATTAAGTTCTAATTAGGCATAGCTAAAGAAAAACATTATCGAATAAAAAAATGATAAATCTAAAGGGTGACACAAAAATGTCAATTAACAAATGGGGTTTTAGACAAGAAACAAGTACAAATAGTGAAAATAAAGAAAAATACAAGTATGGAGACGAGATTCTTAGGATGTGACCGGAATATGGGTTAATCTAAATTATTGGGTACATGCTTTCGATAGAAATTTTATAGAGTAATAGTGACTAGACTAAGCTTACATGGGAATAACTTCTATCTCGAGCAACTTACCCCGTTTCAAATGGGTTCCTCTCAGACACCCACTTGCCGCATGAAGACCAGCCTACGACTTACCCCACTCACTCTCTCGAGCTGAGTGTTAGGATATGGGACTAGGGTTCACTATCTCGAGCTGAACCTCATGTCGACCCACTCCTTAGGCCATAAATCTAGTAGTCTTGGTTTTGCGACCTCTCTCTCGAGCTTTAAGTAATGTATTTTTATTGATAACGATTTCATATTATCTTAATTGTTTTCGAGGATAAATTGAGAGTTATCAAAATGGCGTCGCTGCAAGGGATTTGCTGCTAAGAATTAAATTAGTGAAGTTAGTTTGTACACTTATTGAATTGTAGTAGATTGTTGTTTAGTGGTGCAGTTTTGATGATTTGCAAGTACAAAATATGAGTGATCAATAAAATTACCCAACTAAGAATCAGGATCGAATCCCATAGGGAATGGTGTAAGAATAACAATTCAAAGAGGAAATTTAGATGCGACTAATTTATTGTAGAGATTAAAGCAAGTGGGTGGATTATTCAACCAAATTTAATCAAGAAATGTTAGAATCGATTTTGAACAATAAAATAAAGAAAACGGGGTTTAGACAATTTAGATTAAATATAGTGGTGTGGGGGTTTTCATTGCTGTTAACAACCATGAATATTCTGTGT
>JAJONZ010001672.1:0-29211 GCA_029582445.1 Solanum paucissectum | reverse complement strand
ACATATTTTTGTTTTTGTGTTATTCTTGAATATAAATTGAAATGGAAGTTTTTTTCCAAAATATTTTCATTACATGGGAGAAAGGGAAGGTGCAAGGAATGAAATAGTGACAATTGAAACCACACCTATTGTGTGGAGAACTACCATGATCCCACTAGACTGTAAGGCAGTAAGCCTTGGTAGTAATTGAAATGGAAGTTCATACCCACCATTTCGCTCCATTAATTTGAGATTCTCTCTTTACCGATTTCAGATGCTGCCATAAGACATGCTAATTGGGATGCTTCAAAAGTTCGTGACAAACTCCATCGTGATATTGAGGCCCATGTGTCCTCTGTTCGTAATGATAAGTTATCAGAACTGAAGGCCACTTATGAGGTAAGATTCCTAATGTAGAAAATCCACCATTTGTAGTTGGTAAAAATTATGTCCAATGGCATCTTTGTTTTGTTTATCTTGGTTCCTTTTATTTCTTCATCAGCAAATCAATAACTTTAGAGGGCGCATGTCTTAGCCATATCTTATTTGACAGAAACAAATCACAGCTGCACTTGCTGAACCTGTAGAATCCCTTTTTGAGGTTGGTGGGAGTGAAACATGGGCCTCAATAAGAAAGCTTCTTAAACGCGAGACTGATGTGGCCATATCATGCTTCTCCCCAGCTCTTTCCGGCTTTGAATTGGATCAGGATGCATTTGACAGAATGATGCAAAATCTGAAGGACTATGCTAGAAGTGTTGTAGAGAAGAAAGCAAGAGAAGAAGCTGGAAAAGTTTTGATGCGAATGAAGGATAGGTGGACAATTTCTTTTGTTTTATATTTGATCTTCTGTTGTCTTAACCTTTAAATTACTGACAGCTTGGGTCTTTAGGTTTAATACTGTGTTCAGCCATGATAGCGATTCAATCCCAAGGCTTTGGACAGGGAAGGAGGACATTAAATCAATAACATTGGAGGCCCGCTCTGAGGTATTTGCAAGGATATGAATTTTTTACCGTTCATCTTGAACTATTTGACTGTGCCCAGAACTCGAAGTTTCTTATCATTTCTTTGTTCTATCTGGAGCAGTCTCTGAAGCTTTTGTCTATAGTGGCTGCCTTACGGTTGGATGAAAAATCAGACAGAATAGAAAGCATACTTTTCTCTAGACTCTTGGAAGGGAAGATTTCTTCTCGGAATAGTGATATTGCAGATTCTTGTGACCCCCTTGCCTCAAGCTCATGGGAAGAGGTCCAATGAACTTACATTAGCAGTTGTATTTGTTTGACGTTCACCAATAAATTGCTCACTACCGGTACAATGTTTATTAGGTTTCACCAGAGAACACATTGCTCACACCAGTGCAGTGTTTATCTTTGTGGAGACAATTCATGGCAGAAACAGAGTATACCGTTAGTCAAGCTATTTCAGCACAGGTAAAAGAAGTACACATTGCTTTTGGCAGTTGTACCCTGACTTTTTTACTGTAAAATTCTTTCCTGGTTTCTTGCTTAGACTGATATATCTGCTCTTGTGTCCCACTGATTCCTTCTTTCAGTATTCATTGACTGGAAAAAAGTACCAGTCCTGTTCTTATCTCAGAGATACTCTGAGTTATTCTTCAATACTAGGCTTTGGATAGTCTGTCCCATACTTTCAGTGTGATCTAGTGTCCATGCATATTTCAATGACACGCCATATTGATTGAATCAAATTGATTTTGATTTAACTAGTGTAGCAGTGGTTTCAACTGTCTTAAGCTGTTTTGACCCCCTTTCCCCTTTTCCCTTTCTTCTAAAATGCTAAAATGTATTATACTCTTTATGCTCCCCATTGATAGTTGCTTCCTGCCAAATACAAAGACTAAAAAACCTAGAGCAGATTCCTAACCTTGCTCTCACTCTTGCTGTTGTCTGCTTTGCTGAAACAAAAATACCTAATGCTTCAGTGGCGGACCTAGAATTTTCATCGAGGGGTTCAGCATATAAAGAAGGAGATGGACAAAAAAGTCGATAAGCTAAATATTATTAAATAATTTGTAATATATTTAATCAGTAATTAATTTTATTAAATAAATAATTAAAATGTATCATTTAATCAAAATAATAAGGCCAATGACAAGAAGGGAGACTGTTATGGAAGTAATGAAACTTTGAATTTAAACTTGTCAGAGGCAATGAAGGGTTTGAAAATTGGGAATTATTTTTAGCTTTTTTAGATTTTGTTTAAAGAAAAAACCTAAAATTAGTGTAGTTTTGTTGTTATTATAAAAGATGGGGCTACAAAAAAGGGTTGAAAATTTTGTTAAGCATAGAAGCGCTTTAAATAGCCAACTTGAAAACATAATTTACATAACAAAAATTCAAAAAGGCTAAATAATCTCAACAACTAAAACAACCTAATGGAAATTTTAATTTCAAATTCATCCTAAACCTAGGCAATTTATTATGCTAAAAACTACTGGGGTAAGTGAAAACAAATTCCAATACTCCTCCTTTGCTTTAGTTGCTGCAATTTAAAAAATGTTCTTCCTCAATTTCTGTTACTCAATTCTTTTGATTGTTTTCAAACTTGCAAAATTTCTTCTTCTTTCTTTGTCTTCTTTGGTTTTGTGCTTAATAAACACACTCAATAATCTTGTCTTGTTTAAAATCTCTTTTGAAAGTGTTTTTTCCTGGGCAATGATGGGATTTTCTGGATCAAAGTCAATTGATGGCTCAAGGGGGGTCAATATTTAATTTATACTTGTATTTTTTCTCAAAGACAAACCAAATATACCTATATATACAAGGTAACTTTTTGATGAAGCGGGTTCATATGAACCCTCTTGACACTATGTAGGTCTGCCCCTACTAATGCTGACAGTCTGGTACAGAATACCACCCATAAGTTCTCGCATGATGTTTTTCAGATGGAGCATTAATTTCATCAAACAGATGAACTTCCCTTCCCATTTAACAAAATTTAGCTTTTGCAATACGGTGTGGCTGACAAAACAATGTCAGCAGCAAAGAGGATGAAATATAAACAGGCTCAGATTCTTATTTTTTCCGGGAGGTTGGTAACAGGGGCGGAGGCAGATAATGCTTAGGGGGTTCATCCGAACCTCCTCGACGGAAAATATTACTATTTATACATGTTTAAAATTATTTTTTAGGTATGTATAATAGATGTTGAACCCCCTTCAACTAGTTCGTGTGTTTACTTCTCAGATTTTGAACCCCCTTATTAAAAATTCTGGCTCTGCCAACGTAAGCGGGGTAGAAAGCAAGTAAAATAGAGGTGTCAATATGAGTGAGACACTAGATGAGATGCAAATAATGGAACCCAACCCTGAGCCTCGTTTTCCAGCTCAGCAGTCTCCTTTTCACCATTGGAATCTTTTAATTTTACACTGTGGATTAATACCATACGTACATTAATCACTCTGAATACCACTAGAAATGAAATACTAATGTCATTTCTTTTTTGCAATACAAATGAAAAGGAGAATCAATGAATATTCCCACTTTATGGGTTACCTTAAGAGGATACATCAAAGCCATTCTTTTTTTTTTGCAAGGAAAAGTTTCATTCAGTGATTGATTGAGGCACTGTGATTGGTTGACTAATTAATTGAAAAGGCGTGTCCGGTTTTGTCAATGTGCATAAAGTGTTGCATGCTGCTTGATGATGTATTTCTTGTGTTTTAGTTGAAGATATTGATTTAGGTGGTTCCTACGGATCCTTTTTCCTGTTTGCCCTATGCACTTTCTTGTAATGCATTGTCTAGACTATAGGGATCCTTTTTCCTGTTTGCCCTATGCACTTTCTGCTAGTTCTCCCATTGCTCAACTGCTAATACAGGACTTTTGCATATCCTATATTGTATATTTCATGCATGATTATTTTTCGGTACACCTTTAACTATTTTCATGTGATACTTGTCACACTAAATATGTGTCTTTCTTATTGTTCTTATTCTTTTAAGGAGTGTAATACATAACACAGTTTTACTGCTTCTCTAAATTATCTCTGTGTTCACGTATTGAGGACTATGATCTGCAATCACTTTCAAGTACTGGGACTGTTTTGATGCATGAAATTCTTTCCGCTTCAGGAAGCATACAGGCAAAGCAATAATTGGTTACCTCCTGCCTGGGCTATAGTGGCTATGATTATACTTGGTTTCAACGAGTTCATGCTTCTTTTAAGGTTCTTATTTCTACTGCACTTTCTTTATTTTTCCATACTTTAACTTCAACCTAATTCAGTTGCTGTTGTCACAGAAATCCGCTCTACCTCTTCATTCTTTTTGTTGTATATTTATTTGGGAAAGCTCTGTGGATACAGATGGACATTCCTGGGGAGTTCCGGAGTGGCATTGTGAGTACAATAATTGTTCCTTGTTATCATTTATGGTTTCACCATTTTCTTGAGCATAAGATGGGTTGTTTGAACCAACTGTTTCCTTATCTGAGCATCTGCTGTCTCTGTTTCTCTCCATGAATAACAAAAGATTTGACACACTAAGTGGTCGTTTGGTAGAGTGTATAAAAATAATGCTAAATATAGTGTATTAGTAATGCTTGCATTAGCAATGCATGCATTAGTTATGCTTGCATTAATTATACATAGATTATTTTTATGCATTGTTTGGTTTGATGCATTAAAAATAGAATGCATTGCATTAAAAAATTATTTACAAAGATACCCCTCACTTTTATGGTGGAAAAGATATAAAAAGGATATTGAGAGGCAATTGGGTCTTTAATTGAGTTAATGCATGCATTAAAGCCATTGCATTGCTAATACCTAGAAATCCATGGTATTAGCAATACACACCTTAATACACAATAGTGTATAACTAATGCAAGCATTAGTTATACATACGTTGAAAAAAAGTACCAAACAAGGTATTAGTAATACACAAGGCTAATACATGCATTATTTTTCCTAATACACTCTATCAAACGACCCACCTTGTTTTTCAAGATGGAGGTGATTGGGGGCACTATCTTATTTTCAACATCGTACTCCATTGTTACGTGTTCTATGACCTGTTTTCAGCTTGTCTCAAGCAAAATAAAAAAATAAAAATGTTGGAGTAAAGTTTTTCCCCTGTGGAATTCAAGATGCAAGTACTGTTTTCTGAACTATGGAAGAATGGATTCGAATTGAGTATCCAGGGCTTTGGCCTAGTGGAGAGAGTATAGGGCATGATGTGTGGGTTAAGCGCACGTCATGGGTTCACACCGTGTCATAAGCGAAGCCTGATATTTAAGTGGAGGAGGGATAAGATGCAAACCCATTATCCATCCTGTTTTGAACCATGCACCACTGACCCTTGAACATTTCTCAGTTATCAAAAACCAAAAAAGTCCAAATGGGGAGGGGGAAAAAGGAAAGGAAGAGTGAGTGCATCCAGCCACAGTGCTGATATACTTGAAATTATGTATTAGATATTAACACATCTATTTGCTCGTTTGTGCTACCTTATCTGGAAATTTATGAGACTGTAAAATATTATTTGGTTTTTGAGGGAGGTACTCTATAAAGAACGAAAAATACTATCAGAAGTTATGTCCTTTTTGTCTCTCAACTGCAGCTACTTGCGACCCTAATGGTGGAGACAAGCCTGTGAGCTTAGAGATATGACTCTTTTAGTTGAGCAAGAAATTGGTGTAGGTGCCTTATGCCATGCCATGTTGGGGGTGGGGTGGAGTGGGGTGTATTGCTTGTTCAATTTGGGAGAGGAACAGCTTAGCTCATAGCGCAGGGAGGGTATGGCCTACGGTAGCCTTAAGCATTGGCAATGCAACTTTTTTCTTTTTGCTTTTGTTTTTCTTTGGGAGAAGTTTGTTCTCTATCTTTGCTACACCATCAAAGAGCTTAGTTTTTGTTCGGTGATCATGCACAGTGGAGTGTTTGGTCATGCTACAGATTGTTTTGTCATTGGTCCTACAAGTGGAATTTTTTTTTTTGTGATGACTAGAAGATTTGAACCCAAAACCTTAAGTATCATGGCTTTGACTCATTTTGAACTTTTTTTTTTTTTGGTATATAAAGGATTTTATTGACCGAAGTGCGGTTTTGTACAAGTCTCAAAGTAAAAGCTGGCTCATGGACATAGTCCCATGATTCCAGCTAGCAAATTAACTTGAACATCCTAGACTATACCAGCAGCTCAAGGATAAAAAGTAAGGGCATCTAGTCTACTGGCTAGTTTGGGCGTGAAACTTGCTCTCCTTACACTCTCCTGAACAATCAATCTAGTGATGGATGCAGGGTATCTCCTCTTGCCTTGGAAGACTTTAGTGTTCCTCTCTTGCCAGAGGAAGCACACACATCCAGCAACAATAACTCTGAACACTTCTGCTGTCGCATTCCGTCCATTCACATGGGCCATCATCCATTTCAGCTCATTGTCCCAGCTAAGTGCATCTGTTTGGTAATTCTGCCAGAGTAAGAGCTTGTTCCCTGACTCTTCCTGAACCTCACACAATGGGCAGGTATTCTGATCAATAGGCCTCCATTTCATAAGCCTATCTCGAGTATACAGTCGCTTCTGGATAGCCAGGTAAATGATTAAAATCCACTTTGGGGCACCAGCATTGTTGCAAATAAATCTTCTCCATGGTACTTTATGGAAGTCACCTCTCAAGGTTTTATACACTTGTTTAACAGAGTATGTAGTCGAGTTCAGTACTTATAGGCTGTCCATTCCTCTGTTCACTCTCCTTGTCCACTTCAGCTTTCACTAATTCTGCACCTTAAAGAAGGGGTATGAAGTTGAGACTCATACCTTTCTCAGCAAGCTTATTCCCTGTAAAGAGTATTTCCAGTTTGTCCACCACCATTAGTGGTCTGTTTGGCATCGGCAGTTGTCCCTAGTGCAGTAGACTCTTCCACCGCCACTTGTTCCTTAGGGTTTGGGGAAGCATCCCCTTGCACCAAGAAATGAGCAACCTCATTTTGAATTTACGTGCTCGTCAGAAACATCAACATACCCAGTGAAATTCCACAAGTGGGGTCTAGGGAGGGTACGTAGAGTGTACATAAACCTTACCACTACCTCGTGGAGGTAGAGAGACTGTTTCCAAAAGACCCTCAGTTCAAGAGCAGCAAATCCAAGTACAAAGAAGAAGAAAACAGTGTAGAAAGCATAGCAACTAACAAAGAAACAAGAACAACAAAATAGTGCGATAGTGGAAACAAATTAAACAACAAAATGTTTCGAGAAGACTAAAGAAACATTTGTGGTCAGCAGGAGACTGAATCTGACCCTATTTATTTCAAAATTAGCCTGATAGAGTTTGAATCTCATCACCATAGCATCCTTTTTGTCGGTGCTTTTGCTTTCTTGTTGATCTCCATCTATTTCCTACCTGCTATTATGTTAAAAGTTGCTTTTCACAACTCCTTTAATGTTATGCTTTTATTTTCTTAAAGATCACCTGGGGACAAGCTTTTGATTACTCGGAAGTGTGTTAGCAAGGTGAAGGGTTACCAGTTGTAGATTTCTATTGTCAGAAACACCCAATCTAAGTACAATTTTTCTTCAAACTTTCCCTTCAAATGGTCATCCAAACAAAGTTATTTTCTTTAGAACTTTGGGAACTTTTTCTTCCAAAAGCTGTATGAGTGCCAACGTCATTTATTTTGTACTATCTTAAGCTCACTAATCAGTGCTTAGCCCTTTGAAATAGATTCTTGATCTTGAGAATACAATCTCTCTGTGGTTCAGAATTTTAAGATTCGACTAAAAGACTTATTCTACTAGTCAATAATTTCGATAAATTGCAGCATAACCATTGCCAAGATAACCTTGAACAGATCCCCAACTCATAGAATATTGAGATGAAAGTAAATATTAGTAAGATTGGTAATTAGAGGGGAAGAAGCATCGAGTAATTATAACTATTACTGCAGTCTGATATTCTTTTAGGATGCCTGCCTTGTGAACCTCCCCCATTCCTGATATTTTACTGAAATTGCTATTGTAGTACTGCAGAATGTTGTGTGTTATGATCTTCTCTTGAGGATATACTTTTTGCTTATATCCCGTCTCCATTTAAGAGGGCAAGACATTTTACTTTATGTGAGTTCACTGAAGTTAGCTTTCCTTTTCTGCAGCTTGCTGGCCTTATTTCCATCTCATCAAGAGTTCCTCCCAACTGTTATGGATCTTCTTCGACGGCTAGCTGCTGAAGCCCAGGGAAATCCTGCTCCTGGAACTTCCAGGACTTCCCAACATGTTACTTCTCAGAGCTTTAGGAGTCAAGTAAATAGTCCTAACCCCGTTTCGAGTTCAGTTCCCAGTTCATCTGTCTCATCCAACATCTCAACTGAAAATGACTTTGAATACACGAGCCCTCAGCTGACACACAGAAGAGTTACTCAAGTGGAACAAGAATAATCTTCTCAATAAAGCAGAATAGTGTTAATACCATCTCCGCTAGAACATACGGTGCTCTTGTAAATGATGTTGTTTCTTTCTTAACCCCCATAGTCCTAGGAAGCTGTAGTGCTTAAAGTGTAGCTTTTGAAGTTTGTGAGTGCACTTGTTGTCTTGTTCAAATTTGTGGAATTGACAAAGTTCTCTTTGTACTTACTAAAGCTGTTATATTGTTTGAATCATGTTTTTATGAAATCTGGTTGACATGTTCTCTTTTGTGCATTCTTTTCAGCTGCCTTCACCCCTTTTGGATAATGTTTTGTAATTGAGTAAATTTTAGGCAGTGTCTTAATAAATGGCACCTAAAATTTCAAGTTTGATTACACAAAGATCAAGGCAAATATGAAAAAACATTCCTATTCAGGTATTGTTTTGCACTTGAATGGATAAACCTTTACCCTAACCAGTTAACCTCAGTAGCAAACATTTACCCCACACACAGAGAGTTGCTTTGTTGCATAACTTTTCTTAAGGTAATAACAATATTCTTATACTAGTCAATACCCATAGCAGTTCTGGAAGAATTTCACATAAATGGATCTTTCTCTATCAAGTAAGATAGAACTCTTCGAGTTTTTGACATTATAACTCCAAATGACCTAAAATTTTCAGAGAAATTGACATTGAAAGCCACCAAAAGAGGAAAAATAAAGGGAGATTATGCAAAAGAAAGGAACTACTAGATCACATTTCTGAACTTAGATCATATCATTTGCTTCTTCTTTTTGTTTTCTTTTCTTCTTTTATAGTCTTTCAGTACTTCCCTTGGGATCAAGCAACTGGATCATGGTGGAGGAGGTCCATAAGGTCTTGGAGGGCCAGGTGAACCCATTGGGCGACCAAAACAGTCTTGTAACAACCAGCAGCAGCAAAAAAAGCTTAGGCTGTACAATATTAAACAGCAAGTCAGGTTAAAGAAAATATAATTAAGATAAATTTAGCTATATTGAAGAATGTTTTACCAGAAGCCTATAGGGTTGCAAAAACTACTAAAGAAGCCCCATGGTCCTGCCATCGGTGGTCCTCCCGGACCTTGAGGAGGACCCAATCTAGGTGGTCCTCCTGGTCCAGGCATCGGTGGTCCTCCCGGACCTTGAGGAGGGCCCCACCCAGGTGGCCCTCCTAGTCTAGGTCCTCTTGGCCCCATGATCACTTGCGTTTTTACTAGTACTAACAATCAAACCTATATGTTAATACAGACTTTGCTAATTGAGTCAACAGTTTGTGGAGATTAACTAATCATATATACTGCTCTCAAGTCTCATCTACCCTTCTGCAATCAACTAGTCAAAAGGTTAAGACTAACCTAATCTTCTTTTCTACTACCTATACCTAGAGTTTATTAGTGCAGGTAACTCTGTTGAAGCAAAATTTGAAATTTATAAAAAATTTAAAGCAATTCCAAGTTAATACTAGGAAAAAGGCATAAATGCACTTCTGAAAGTCAGTTACACGCTTAAAGTAATATGGTGACCTTTTTACGCACTTCTATTACTAAAAAAGTGAATTTATTATTTAACCCCTAGACGTATAACACCACTCTCACAATGGGAGGTGTATCATACTTGCGCCACAACAATGCCATCTCACTGCCACATTAGATGTCATGTCAGATTTTTTGAATAAAATTCTCCATGTCATTCAATTGTTTCTTCTTCAATGAATACCACCATGATAGTCCATAAGAATAATTATTAAAGGGATGAGGATACAATGTATAAAATAACTTTGGATCTAGGGTTTTTATCTTTTCTTCTCTTTTATTTAATTTATTTTACATCTTTTCTTTGAATGATTCGTTGTAATTGCTCTATGTCTATGTGGAGTTAAACTTCTTGTTCTTGGATTATATTTACTTACAAAATTATTGTTTAGTGATTTTGATTCGTCATAATTCTTTATCATATTGGTTGTTCTTATATTCTTGTGATTACTATTTTGATGCTTGCCACCATTAGAATAAATTTATTGTCTTCTTTTGAACTTGGGAGAGGAATAGAGGGATAGAACATGGAATATAAGGAGCATGATTTTTTCTTGCATATCACTTGAATTGATTTGTGTCTAGGATAGGGATATACCTAGATGCCCTGCTTGACTCAAATACGGGAAGACAACGTAATGCTCCGTAGTTGGTTTAGTCTATCCACGCTCAACGATGTAGTTAGACTGTCAATTGTGGTAGAGGGTTAGAGGTCGGGAGATCATGACTATATTATAAACCCCGTGAATCAATAATTAGATAATCAAATAGGTTGATGAGCTTGATGCTAAACATGATTGTTAGTTAAATTATAATCCTAGATCGATTCATTCATTGATTGTGTGAAAAATCTATCTTTTAATAGTTAATTGCTTTTTGGTTACTTTTTCTTTATTTTTTAGTTTAGTTAATATATATTCATCTTTTGAAATCCTCCCTTAAATAAATAATTAGAATTCGTATAATTTAGTAAATAGTTAATTGACAAGTCATTTGAGTTCAATAATCCGATTCTTTTAGGGCCACTATATTACTTGCTCGACCACGTACACTTGCGTGTGCAATTGGAAGCAACATATGTTAATTGGTTATTTGCATTTAGATTCTTGGGATTATTCTGCATAACTTTCTTAATAACTGGATTGAGTTCAATTCTTTAATTGTCTAGAATTAATCATATGAGCTTGGTTTTGTACTGGGTTTTGGGCTTAGTTTGCTAAGAATGAGTTGGTCTAAGGCGACAGTTTCACTTACTGCCAGGGAGTTGGCAGAAGAAATTGAGAAGGATTGGTTGATAGGACTAGTGATGGCCTGATATTCGTGGGTATTAATGTGGAAGAAAGATTAGGCTATGATTTGGTATGCTAGGGGTCTTATATTCGTGGATATTAGAAAGGTTAGACTATGATTTGATATTATGGGATCTTGTATTCATGGATATTAATATTATAGAAGGGTTAGACTATGATTTGACATTATGGTGACTTCCATATTATATGATTTTTTGTTTACCTATAGTTATTTTGAGATTGGGTGGGTGGGGAGGAGGAGGGGGGGGTGGTTACTAGTCAAATTTAGAACTCCAAATAATCACAAGGATAATTTAGTAAAATACACTTCTATTTAAAACTTTTTAAAGAGGTATGTTAAGTCAATGAGAACAAATAATATGAAACGTTGGAGATAATTGTTATTTAAGAAAAATCAAGATAGTACTATCAGTTTCACATTTAAATTTTTTTAGTAACTTTGACAAATAATATGTATGTTTTTGGGGATTTTTTTGTTAATTTGTTTAAGCAAACAACTTGTGCTATTTCCTAAAATCACTTATATTTCTCTCAAAATCTTGATCAAACAACCCACTCTTTTAAACTAAGCACATTTGGTATTCATCATTTCTCTTGAGGACTTTCAGAGACGGTGATTTAGAGATCCGGCATATCAGTTCCGCCATTGTTGACCTTTAAGTTCGATTTACTCAGTGGTACAAATGTAGTACCATTCTCCTGTTGATACATCGGTGGTGTTGCTGAAACTGACGGTGGATGAGCCAAAAAGACGAGATGAACTGGACTGTGATTCAGTGATTTCGGCATATCAGTTCCGCCATTGTTAACCTTCAAGTTTGATTTTTTCAGTGGTGCAAATGTAGTGCCGTTGGCCTGTTGATACGGTGGTGGTGTTGCTGAAACTGACGGTGGACGAGCTGATGCCCAAAAGTTGGATTTTCTCAGTGGAGTTTTATACTCTGTTTTCTCCGGTAATGATTTCGGAACCGAAAGATAAAGAAGATGGGTCCTGTTCAAATGGAGATCAAAGTTTTCCATGATTTGTCCATGTCTCATCATCATTGTCACTGTAAAAGAAGAAAACAGAATCAGTAATTGAAAATTCAAGAACAGAGAAATTAAAGAACCCCATGTATGAAAATCAAAAAAGAAGAAGAAAACATAGAGACCCCATGCTTACCAAAAATTCTGTAGTAAATCAAAAAGGGGAGTAGGAAGAGAGAAGCAATGATGGTAATAACAACACACACCCGTAGAACCATTTTCATGGAGAGCCAAAGAGGGAAAATTGGTTCTGTAAATTTTGGATCTCTGAAGAAGAAGAAGAAGCAGCAAATCTGAGCGGCTACTTATGTAAATAAAATTCAGTTACTAAAAAAGGCGGGAGACCTTTGTTACTGGCTTTCACGTGCCAGGTTCTTGTTATATGCCATATGTACGCAATTTTGTTTAGCTTGCGTTTGGACCTACGATATGAAAATTGTAAATTTTAAATTAGCTTTGGATGGTTCAAAATTATGATTTTATATTTCAAACTCCACACTCATAAGTGTTTATTTTGTTTTAAAAAATTATTTAAATTTTGTTAAAAATGACTCATGCTCAACGTGATGAAATTTTATGTATCATGTGAAAAAGATTATATTAAAGAATAATTAGTTTGACTCATCTCCATCTGCATATAGTTTTGGCTAGTCTTTTGTATTCAAGACAAGGCTATACTTATTTTACTTATTTTGGATCTTGTACTCATTTTAGTAGCTTTGTACCTGTTGGGAAAGGCAAGCACAAAATAAATGTGCACGACATGGCAATAGCGAAAGAAAATCCAAGTCAAAACTTTCCCTTCTATTTGAACCAAGAGAAGACAAAATAATGCAAGAAAAACACTGTTTGGGGCAACAAACAAATCAACCAAGCAAGCAAAATAAATCAACACACGAGACACCAAATTTAACGTGGAAACCTCTTCGGTGTGGAGTAAAAACTACAAGACCAAAGCTCAACTAAAATCAACAAGAGTTGCAAAAGTGTTCTCTGAAATGGCCACCAACAAAGTGTCAAACAATGAGCAACACAACTACAAGATAACACCAAAAAACTAGAGAAATAAAAGGAGCAAAAATATCAAATCGCAACTACTGTTCACGAGCAAAAATCTGGAGCTACAAGACTCCAGATCACCCTATCTCAGTTCTCAATCAAAGAACAAGTTGAAAGGAACAAGCTGTCCAAAATTCAGCTCAATCAGATAAGAAACGACGTGGAAATCACGATTTGAAATTGGCTGCTAGGGCCTATGCGAAAATCTGCCCTCTCTCACTTTTCTCTCTATATGGCTGCTCATAATCTCTTGTGGTTCTTTTCAAAATAAGACCTAAAAGAAAGTCTTACATATGGACCATACTATTGGGCTTATGGGCAAAAGTGGGCTAGTCAAATTTGGGCTAAATTTATCCACAAAGGAAAGGAAGGAAGACCCAAAACCTTGAACTTTTATTTATCAACATACGAAGGGAAAAAGACCCAAAACCCAACAATTCTCCCCCTACCGACTATGTGGAGGAAACCGCCATCCCGACGATCATGCAACATTCTTCAAACTTCCCTCTTGACAAAGCTTTAGTCATCATGTCGGAACCATTATCATTGGTATGAATTTTCTCAAGTTCAAGCAACTTAGAATCCAACACATCTCGAATCCAATGATACCTCACATCAATGTGTTTAGACCGACCATGAAATGTAGAATTCTTGCCAAGATGAATAGAACTTTGACTGTCCGCATTAAAGCACATACCTCTCTTGAGCACAACCAAGTTCCCCCCAAAATCTCTTCATCCAGATCAACTCTTTGCAAGCTTCAACGGCTGCAATAAGCTTAGCCGCTGTAATAGATAAAGCAATACATTTTTGCAACCTAGATTGCCAAGACACAGCTCCCTCTGCAAAAGTAATTAAGTAGCCTGAAGTAGACTTACGAGTATCAACATCACCGGCCATGTCTGAATCAGTATAACCACAAAGAATAGGCTTTCCTATACCAAAACACAAACTCAGACTAGAAGTACCACAAAGATATCTCATAATCCACTTTACAACATTTCATGCTCTCTTCCCAGATTAGAAAAAAAATGACTAACAATACCAACAACATGAGCAATATCCGATCTTGTACACACCATTGCATACATCAAACTACCAACATCTGAAGCATAAGGAACTTTCTTCATATCTTTTTTCTCACCATCACTGGAAGGACAATGTTTAGTACTCAATTTGAAGTGCATAGCTAAAGGTGTACTGACAACCTTAGTTTTGTCCATGTTAAATCTATGAAGTACTTTCTGAATGTACTTCTTTTGTGACAACCACAATTTTTTGGCATCTCTATCACATACAATCTGCTTGCGAAGAATCTGCCTTGTTGGTCTCAAGTCTTTCATAGCAAAAGACTTATTCAACTCCTCCTTCAAATTTTTAATCCTACAAGTATTATGACCAAAAACAAGCATGTCATCAACATAAAGCAAAACGATAATAAAGTCACCATCAGAGAATTTTTGCACAAAAACACAATGGTCTGAAGAAATCTTCTTGAAGCCCTGCTGACTCATAAAAGAACCAAACTTCCTGTACCATTGCCTGAGAGCTTGTTTTAGACCATACAAGCTTTTCTTCAATTTGCAAACATAATTCTCTTTTCCCTTGACTTCAAATCCTTCTGGCTGCTCCATATAAATTTCGTCATCCAAGTCACCATCGAGAAAAATAATTTTAACATCCATTTGTTCAACCTCCAAGTCCAGACTTGCAGTCAAGCCTAGAACCATACATATGGATGCCATCTTCACAACTGGAGAGAATATTTCATCAAAATCAATTCCCTTTTTCTGGTTAAAACCCTTCACAACTAATCTAGCCTTGTACCGTGGAACTGAGTTACCATCTTCATGTTTTACCCGGAAAATCCATCTTTTTTTCAAAGCTTTTCGATCTTTAGGTAACATAACCAAATCAAAGGTATGATTATCATGTAGAGACTTCATTTCATCCTCCATAGCATCAAACCACCTTTCTTTTTCTTCACTTTCCATGACCTCATCAAAACTCTCGGGTTCTCCCCCATCAGTCAAGAGTACATACTCATTGGGAGAATAACGAGATGAAGGTATTTTCTCTCTAGTAGATCTTTTGAGAGAACTCTCTGGAGCATCAATAATAGTTGGTTGCTAACCAACCACATCGTCTTGCACCGGAGCATTAACGACATACTGGTCATTCTGAGTATAATCACCATCTTCAATATCAACTTTATTTTCATCATTTTGAAGATTTTCTTCTCGTGGAATAGTCAAAGGAACTGGATCAACATCAACTAGGCTCTCACTGCTCTGAGAATCAACTTTCTCAGTTTTATTAAGATCTTCAATTATTAGGTCTTCAAAGAACACAACATCACCGTTTCTAACAAGTTTCTTCTCAACTGGATCAAAGAAACGACAACCAAATTCATCTTGACCATAACCAACAAAGATACATTGCCTAGTTTTAACATCCAAATTTGACCTCTCATCCTTAGGAACATGCACAAAGACTTTACACCCTAAAACTTTAAGATGATCATAAGAAACATTCTTACCAGACCAAACTCTGTCAGGGACATCACCTTTCAAAGCAACAGTAGGAGATAAATTGATAACATAGGCAACAATATTAAGTGCATCTGCCCAAAAGGAATCTGGCAGATTAGCATCTCAATACATACATCTAACCTTATCAATAAGAGTTTTGTTCATCCTCTCCGCTAAACCATTTAGCTGAGGAGTCTTCGGAGGAGTTTTCTAATGCCGAATACCCTGCTCTCTGCAATATCTGTCAAAATGACCAATATACTCACCATCATTATTAGAACGGATGCATTTCAATTTATTCCCTGTCTGTCTCTCAACCAAGGCCTGAAAACTCTTGAACATATCAAAGACTTAATCCTTGGACTTCAAAGAGAATACCTAGAGTTTGCGATAATGATCATCAATAAAAGTCACAAAGTAAAGTGCACCACCATGAGACTTTACCTTAAAAGGAACATACAAATCAGAATGTGCCAACTCCCGTAGATCAAGCTTTCGTGAAGGTGGGTGACTCTGAAAAGAAACTTTTTTTTGTTTACCAGGCTAAGCAATGAGCACACTTATTCAACTTTGCTTGTTTCACTCCAGAAAGCAAATTTTTCTTAGCCAAATTGTCCATCCCCTTCTTGCTCATATGACTCAGTATTCTATGCCAGAACAATGATGAAGTATCATTCTCCACCACATTTACTGAGCCTCTAAAAATGGAGCCTTAAAAAACGTACAAGTTAGACAACTTGTCACCACGGGCCACCACAATCGAACCTCTAGTAAGCTTCCACTAGCCAGCACCAAGAGTATTAACATAACCCTCATCATCAAGATATCCAACATAAATCAAATTCAAGCAGACATCTGGAGCATGTTTGACATTATTGAGAACTAGTTTGGAACCATTATTACTTTCCAAACAAACAGTCTCAATACCAAGAACCGCAACATCATGATTATTGCCCATTTTCAACATCCCAAAATTACCTGGAGTATAAGAAGAAAATAATTTCTTCCTGGGAGTGACATGAGAAGTAGCACTAGAATACACAAACCAGCTAGACTCATCGCAAACAAGATTGATGGCATTTAAATTATAAGAAACAAGAAGGTCACCGTTAGCAACAACAACAACACAATTTTCATTATCGCCCTCTTTCTTTTGTTGTTTCATATCTCTCTTGTACCTGAAACAATATTTCTTAATATGCCCATTGTTGTGGCAATAGTCACACGTAACATTCTTGAATCTAGACTTTGACTTTCCTCTACTTTTATCTCTGTCATTCTAACCTCTGAACTTGCTTCTCCCCTATCTTCAGTAACCAAAACATCGGAGTGTGAAGTAGAAGAAGATGAGCCTTGAGATCTTCTTTTCATCTCTTCATTGAAGACACCACTCTTAGCATATTTCATGGTCACAACACCAATGAGAGTATAATTAGTCAAAAATACTCGAAGAGTTTCAAAAGAGTCTGGCAGAGTATTAAGAAGCCATAGTCCCTGTATTTCTTCATCGAATATTACACCCATTCTAGACAGGTGGTCAACAACACCATGAAAATCATTAATATGATCAGAAATAGGGGTGCCCTCTTTATACCTGATGTTCATCAATTGTTTCAAATGAAATAATTTATTATTGCCAGTCTTCGAAGCATAAAGTGTCTCAAGCTTATCCCATAAGCTTCTAGCATGTGTCTCATCAACAATGTGATTTCTCACATTATATTCAACCCATTGTCTAATATAGCCACAAACCTGTAGGTGCTCAAATTCCCAATCCTCATCATTCATAGATTCGGGTTTATTAGAAGCAAACACATGTAGATGCATCTTCTTGACAAATAGAAGATCTTTCATCTTGCCTTTCTAAGTATGATAATTACTACCATTCAAACAAACCATCTTGCTCATAGTTGATTACATCATTCAAATAGATAATCAACAACAACTCAATGCTCTGATACCACTTTGTTGGGAAAAGGAAGCACAAAATAAATGTGCACGACAGGGAAATAACGGAATAAACCCAAGTCAAAACTTTCCCTTCTATTTGAACCAAGAGAAGACAAAATAATGCAAGAAAAACATTGTTTGGAGCAACAAACAAATCAACCAAGCAAGGAAAATAAATGAACACACGAGACACCAAATTTAATGTGGAAAACCTCTTCAGTGTGAAGAGTAAAAACCACAAGGCCAAAGCTCCACTAAAATCAACAAGAGTTACAAAAGTGTTCTCCATAATGTCCACCAACAAAGTGTCAAACAATGAACAACAGAACTACAAGATAGCACAAAAAAACTAGAGAAATAAAAGGAGCAAAAACACCAAATCGCAGCTACTGTTCACGAGAAAATATCTGGAGCTACAGGACTCCAAATCACCCTCTCTCAATTCCCAAAAGATCAAGTTGAAAGGAACAAGCTTTCCAAAAATTAGCTCAATCGGATAAGAAACGAAGCGGAAATCGCAATTTGAAATTGGCTGCTAGGGCTTGTGCGAAATTCTGCACTCTCTCACCTTTCTCTCTATATGGATGCTCTCAATCTCTTGTGATTCTTTTCAAAATAAGACCTAAAAGAAAGTCTTACATATGCTCTATAATATTGTGCTTATGGGTAAAAGTGGGCTAGTCAAATTTGACCTAAATTTATCCACAAAGAAAAGGAAGGAAGACTCAAAATCTTGGACTTTTATTTATCCACATATGAAGGGAAAAAGATCCAAAACCCATCAGTACCATCGTCTACAAGGTCATGGGATTGGATCTTGTCTTGTTGTATATATATTTATGTTATTTCTCTTCATTTCATTGTTTATTTCTCTTTTACGTTGTGATTTCCGTTGATTTGAGGTTTTCTGCCCACTAGGCCTATTACACGATCACACCAAATCGGTCGTTACATAATAAGTTAACATACCAATTTATTAATTAGGTTTTAGTACGGAGAAGAATAGCATGAATTTTTAATTTTATATGAAAGTAATTCATTCCAAACAAACTGAAAGATTTCAAACAAATTTTGACAATTATGTTTTACGTATTGATTTCCATTGATTTGAGGTTTTCTGCCCACTAGGCCTAATACGCGATCACACCAAATTGATTGTTACATAAAATGAATCTTTTCGTCTTATCAAACGATGAATTTAAACGATACGATACGATAAAATTTAAGTAACAAGCAAAACAAATATTGTATTTAAACTAATAATACAATACAATACAACGGGTAATAACCATCCAAATAAGGTGTAATGGAAGTAAAACACTAACAACAAATAATATGATAATCGAACTTAAAAGAACAAGAGGTAATCAAAATCGAAGCAAAAGAGACAAGTAATATAGATGAATGAAATGGAAGACTCTGTTTATTAGTTTACTTGTATCGATCAATAGTTCCATTACAAAGTATCAGCTATTAATTCAGTAAAAAAATTCATCATAGAAATGCATTGTTATGAACCAGCCTCGGCCAAAGGTCAATAACTACACAGATGCCACACAACTAGTTATTGGACTGAAATGAAGCAACAAAATTGGAAGGCCTTTGCCAAGGTTGATTTGGCACCCAGACCCAATTAACAACTAGGTAAAAAGGACGACGATGAGAAAGAACGGTTTAGGAAAATTGTTGAAAAAAAGTCCAGCCCTCTCATCCCCTTTCTTTGAGTCTAAGCTTCCCATTTTCGTTCTAGTTATCTTCTTCAATAATTTCTTTGTTTTACTAGTTCATTATTGTTTTGCGATTTCCTTGTTAGTTCCATTTTCCGTTGTAACTTCTAGTTTAACGATTATAATATTTGAATGTTCTATTGTTAAATTGGAGTTGTTACATTGGTGCTGTCATCGATCGTACTCCAATGACATTGATGGTACTCAATAGATTTAGCGGCGGCAATCCAACTGGGTGGATTTTTAGGGCGGAGCAGTATTTCACATATCTTGGTTTCTCATAAAAGGAATGGCTACCTCTTGCTCTTTTTTATCTCGATGGTATTGCTAATGATTGGTTCCAATGGTTGTATCGCAACAAACAATTTTTTGACTGGAAACACTTCACCGAGAAATTGGCATTACATTTCTGTAATGACTCTAACATGATTATTGACAATGTCAACACCCTTGATATGATGTAGAAGTTGGACGAAAACTTCTCTTATATACTTTGCAAACTCGACAATGTCCAACGTACACTGTCTACTTACTCCCAGTCAGTCATTGTGGATCCAGTGCCTCTAGATGTGGACTCATATTACGACGATAAGGGGGATCATGCCTTGTCTTTTGACCAATCCACCCTTGTCTTCGATGATTTAGTGGCCTCTGATTCAGAGACTGTTGATGATTGCATTCAAACCTTGCTTCAGGCCTGTGTTGTCCACGACTTCCCATTTGATTTGAACGATGGAATACTCCAGATGAGTGGTGGAAAATTAGAGGAGGTCTCAGGAATATCCACCTACAAAGTGTTCACTGAAATACCTTTTAGGGATGTTGACATGAAAGTTGCCAATTCAGTGAAGAACGATGTCGTAAAACCTGAAACCAAGGTGTTCGATGAAAGGTTTCACACAATTTCCACAGTTAGGTGTGATTCCAGTAACCTTGTCATGTTTGATGAAATGTTGTTTGCACTCTTTTGTATGCTCTCAGCTTGTAGTTCCAACAATGGTATAATTGCTTACTTAAATGAAATCGATCCCACTAAACTTCCATTCTCCCCGTATCAATTTACACCAACTCAATTCAAATTAGAATTTCCATTCGATCCCGGTACTAGTATGCCTACCACAATTCGTGGGTCTGCAAACTGTTATTATTTCATAGTTATGGATGATTTCAAGGAGATCATTAAAATATTTGTATGTCATTTTGATTCCACCACTAGTGATCAGTGTACCTTAAATCCATTCCCCTATGATCCCGGTGTGAACCTGCTCATTGTAACCTTTGGTGGACGCCTGCAAGTTCATCGATTGCATCCTATGACATGTGTATTCACTCTCTTAATCATCATGTACATATTTTAGTTATTTGGTTTTGCGTTCATGATTGTAAAAGGTTCTAGCGACAAGGTATTTATTGAGGGTGGGAGTATTGTTATGAATCAGCCCCAACCCAATAATGATACTAACAAGTATATCACATGGATAGGTTTTGGGACAAGTAGGCCCAATACAATCAGCAAGTCTAGGCCTTCACAAAGGATAATTTGGGATCCACACTGAGGGTATTGTTAAATAGAACATGGCATCACTATGAGAGGGCATCGTATGAATTATGTGTAAAGGCAGTTTCTGTGTTTCTCATCCCCAATTCTAGAGTCTAAGTTTCTCATCTCCATTCTTATCTATATCTTTAGTTACTTGTTATTTTAATATTTCCATTGTAGTTCGGTAGTTTGATTATTGCAACTAGAATCTTAAAGTTGTAATACCGTTTCAGTGCTCTTATTAATATAGTGAGGATTTTGTTTTGTTACATTGGTGCTTTCATTAATATAGAGGGCTGGAAATTTTTCTCAATAAGTTTCCTAAATCGTTCTTTCTCATCATCATTCTTTTTACCTAGTTGTTAATTGGGTCTGGGTCCCAAATCAACCTTGGTGAAGGCCTTCCAGTTTTGTTGCTTCTTTTCAGCCCAATAACTAGTTGTGTGGCATCCGTGTAGTTATTGACCTTGGGCCGAGGCTGGTTCATAACAATACTTTTGTCCTCAATAAGAACCTTATCCTCAAGGTTCGAGTCAAGAACAATTTAGCGCTCTCCACCAATTTTAGCCAAGAGAAACTTTTTGATGTTAGCAAAAAATAGTATGTACTCTTGTACCGTTCTTGCTACAACCATCAACCTGGAAACAATACAAAAGGTGGTATGCTCATTACAAACACCCTCAAGTGCAAACAAGCTCTTTACAAACACAATTGTAGTGTAAAGTCTAGCTCCCATAAATAGTGTAGCACCTGTAACAACATTTGCATACTCAAAAAGAGAATAACAGGCCACTGAGATGTGTCGTATCCTCCAAGAGAAAAACGTCTTGCTTGTTACATACCTTGCAGAGACGTGCATAATCATATCGGCGAGAAAATAAGTACTTGCACTAGTAACAATTAACTTTGGTCTAAAAAAGATGGCACATTTCTCTAGTTGCTTGCAGTCAAATTGCATGACCTGCTCTTGAAAAACACTGCAACACCAAAAGAAACTTTTAGTGCCCGTCGGATAATCATGTTCAAGATGTCGACTTTGATATGGTCTCTCGACATTGCCAATAAACTCGTATCCTCCATAGTAACGTCTATCGAGATGGCCTCATCTGTAAGGGATGGTAAATAGTGACATCAGATTCTCTGAAGGGTTATGCTCAAGACCCTTCCATTGCCTAGCTTTCTGAAGCTTAAAAATATAAGCATAATCTAGATCAATATGTCCAAATAACGCCTTTCGTTGCTTTTTCCATATATGTTGCACTAAACTAACATGATTGAGTGCTAAGAGAAACTCCAATGAACTATTAAAATGTTCTGATGCATCAGTGCCTACATGGTTTTGCCCAAGATGGTATTTGTTCACCCCACAATGTAACTACTAAAAAGTAAGGAACATAACTATTATTGGGAAACATACTCTCTTTGGCACCACAAGATAGAGGAATATCATGTATACCAGGATCAAATGGATGATTTGCAAAGGTGAGAAAAATAACCAAACCTAGTGAGGAATAAGAATAAGGTTGAAGAGTTTTGCTCGAGTCAGAATCGTTGTTTGGCAAAACATTTTATAGAGCCTTCGTGAAAATATTACACAAAAATAAGTTGGAGAACTCAAAGCCATCCATTTGTTCTACCTTCTGGAATGCCTTCACCAAGGTTGATTTGGGACCCAGGCCCAATTAACAACTAGGTAAAAAGGACGACGATGAGAAAGAATGGTTTTGGAAAATTGTTGAAAAAAATGTTCAGCCCTCTCATCCCCTTTATTTGAGTCTAAGCTTCTCATCTTCCTTCTGGTTATCCTTCTTCAGTAGTTTCTTCGTTTTACTAGTTCATTATTGTTTTTCGATTTCCTTGTTATTTCCATTTTCTGTTGTAACATTGATTTTAACGATTATAATATTTGAATGTTTTATTGTGAAATTGGAGTTGTTACATGTATCATTTGTTGAACTTGCAGCTCCATTCTTCTGAGGAGTTTAAGAATATATGCATCAAGAATCTTCGTTTAGCTGCACCAGAACCAGAGACAGTGTGTTCATAAGTTTAATAAACATAAAGCAATTACCAAGAAATCAATTTGTAGGGTCAAAATGAGAATCATTCAGTCGTAGAGTATGTAACGACTGGAATAGGACGATCCAATGCTACAGAGAGAAAAATGTTGTCAAGAATCCTTTTGTGACAACAAAAAAGTATGCTTGATTGGTCTTCGGATTTCTTGATATGTAATGGACAGGTTCCATTAATGATGAGACGAATGCCAGTGGCACAAAATGCATAGTACTGAAGAGGTATCGGGAGGAGTATTCCTATACTGATTCGCAAGCAAGAAAGGAGGAACCCGAAGGGAATCCATATGATGATGAAAAGAGACATAAGTGGTGTAGGATTTTTTTTGATAAAATGACCATCGTGGAATATATAATAGGCTTGGGAAGTTTGTTTGTACTTACGCTTTTACTTTTGGGTTTGATGGTACAAATTAAAGTATCCTTCCTTACACAATGTCATAAAAGGAATGTCAGTATCGTGATCGCCCGAGCCAATCTCAGGTTGGGTATCTCCGAAAGTGCTTGTAAGAGTATCAACTTTGTTCTTCCCAACAAGAACTTCGGGCGATATAACAAGTTACTTGCTCTACCTTTTTATGTTTCAATCTCAGTTCCTAAAATGATATCCCTCCCTATGTAGTCTTTCAAAAATGGTTCCACCATAATCCTAGGTTGGTTGTCAATACATAGTTTCCCACACGAGGAGAATACTCTCCAAGACTCGGGATGAAGGTTTTCTATAGAATTTTGGCAGCACTACATCTGCTGCTGATTCTATATCGGAAACCTTCATCCCTACAAAAGTTGCAAAGACAATAACTTGTATTCCAATAGACTCCAAGATGAAATAACAAAGAATCCCCATGTGATGGGTGAAGCTAAGAGAAGAAATAGTAACCTTAAGACTCCACCAACATCGAAAGCTATCAACGCGAAATATGCAAAAGAGTTACTATACACTACATCAAAAATGATCTTTACCAGTAATTAATTAACGATAATAGATCAATTACCGCTAAATATGTACTTTTAGCGGTAATTAACACTCTTTGTATATGTCCGTAAAGCATGTAGCGACATTGGATCTTATTGCACCTATTTATTGCCACTAAAAGTTGTTTTTGTTGTAGTGCTACCTGGTAGTAAAGTTCCATCTAAGTCTGTTACAACTGTGTCATTTTCTCTATCGATTGTAAAATCGTTAGGTAACACCTCACTAAGTGGTAATTGGTAGCACTTTATCTATATACAGTAAAACCTCACCAAATTAATACTCGGTTAATTAATAATCTCTTTAAGATAATAATTTCCTCAGGTCCCAACTTGGGCCAATGGAAAAAATCATTCATTTCGATAAGATAATAAGATAATATATTTTCAGAAGACCCTTATATATATATATATATAAATATATGGTCCCATTAATATTATAAATTAATAATTCTTTAAAAGTAAAAATATATCTAGGAAAATTTAGTGAAATATGATGCTATTATGTTCTGGTTTTTTGTTAAACTTTAAATCTAGTTGAAGTTCATCTCTAAGTTTTCTTATTACATCCAAGAGTTTTGGTGTTGTCTTTTCTAATTGCATCATAAAATTGTGAAGAGTTCTAGATGCAAGTGTTTCCTTATGTGTAACTGGTTTCAAAGGTATTGTATGATCTTCGACTTTATCATCAACATTGTTTTTCTAATGATATCCACAATTTGTTCTAAGATCTGGACCTCAGAACATGTATCATTTTCACCCATCCAATAGGTTATTAACGTCCATTTTATTGCAGTAACTGAGATCATTAATCATGGCCTCAAGTTCATGAATGACATTTTCACATGTGGGTTCTTTCAAATTCTTTGAGATTTCATCCCTGAATTTTTTTTTGGTGTCGAAACACTCTGTAAATTAAGAAATATTAATTTATCGATTAAATAATACCACAAAATAATAATATTTCATGGTCCCGCCTATATTAATTTAGAGAGGTTTTACTATATATAAATTAGAAAAATATTTGATCACGTTCAATCCTACACCTCAAATGAAATGTAGTACAGTCATAACAGTAATAAACCCAACAAAGGTTGAGGTCGATCCCACAAGGAGTATGCGCGTGTCAAGATGTTGAGTGTGAAAATTTATAACTTTCCTAAGCTTATCTTCATATACAAGAGTGATTGAGTAATTAAATATAAAACTAGACTGTTTTCTAAGCTAGGATTAATCAACACTAAAAGTGCAATAACAATATTTTGTTTTTCAATTAAGAGAGGGACCGGAGTTGTAGCCTCAATACGACATGACTAATTTATGAACACAAGTATCTTGATCAAATGCATAGGATTCATGAAAATGATCCAATTGATAATTACTTACAAGAATTTTCCAACTCTAGCAAGCTAATTCCAAAAGTTCTTCCAAACTCAACGGAAAATATTAAGACCCAATTGATAGACCCAAGTAGAAATCTCCCTATTCCTAGTTCAAGTTCGTTAATGGAGAACAATTAATTTCTTAATACTCTTGATTCCTTGCTACTTGTTAAAAATTCAATCCGATTTTCACCCTTTTGAGCAAGAAATTAGTATATAGGGCTAAATCTAGTGTTTGCAACCATCGAATTCACAAATAAAAATGTAAACAAGTAGATAATCATAATCCAAGTAATAATAAGCAAGATAAACTAGTATTCAATCACATTAAATTTATAAGAGTCTACAACCCCAACTAATAGGTTTAGATACTCAAACTAGAAAAAGAAAATACAATATGAAATGTAATAATAAACATAGTTAAAGATGAAACAAAGAAGAAGCTGCAAACTCTATGGTGAAAATATTTTAATCCTTGCCAAGTTAACTAGATACTCCTGCCAGACTTCCAAAATCAAAAGATACCCAAGAAAAATATCCTAATTTTGATTTATATAACTCTAAAAATCTAGACAAAGATGCCCTTCTGCTGCCAATTCCGTGGAGCAAAATCGTAGAGACATTTCAATTTGTCTCCCCATTTTCATTTCGTGGAGCCAAATTTTTTGTGGAGTGAAATAAACTTGCTCCTTTTTCAGACTTAGCCAAATTCAAGCTCTTCTACCCTTAGAAACGGCTCCAGGAAAACTAAACTTGGGCACGATTTTTGTGACTTCTCAATCTTTACTTTTCTCACTCTTTTGCTCCAACTTTCATCTTTTTTCATCATTCCTGATCAAATATTTGATTGATTGACTTTTTAGCTCTTAATCCTGAAATTCACCAATTTAAGTTAGTTTAGATTATTAAACTTTACTCATAGACACTTAAAACTCAAGAAAAAAAGTAATCCATATGTTGGTGATTTACAACTTATCTTTTATATTTATAAGTAATTATATATAAGTATTTATAAAGAAGTATTTATGAACTAAGGTATATAAATTGAATACAGATGTCATCGGGTGGTGATGGTGATAGATCTTGTGATCATCTTGAGGTAAACCAGCCTAGCAAGGCTAAGAAGAAAAAGTTTAGGAGGCTTATAGATGTTGAGGATATCTCAAAATTTCTTTCTTCTACGCTGGAGCCGCGTATTATTGACATCGATATGTTTGTTGTTTCATTTGGGACTGAGGATCCCCGAGCATATCATACTCAGTCTTCGACCACATTGTGCTTCCTCTACTTCACATTTCTTGTCTCCATGTTGCTACAATGTCCTACCCTTTGAGGCTATTCGTCAAACATGACCTTTATCGGCAGATAGGATATCGACCAGTACTCCATTTCCATCTCCATCTCCATCTCCATCTCCCACAAGTACATCTCCTCAGCTATCTGCCATGAGGAGTAGAGATTCTAGTAGTGAGTTAGATGTTATGACTGCTACTCCTCCATTGACTCAGCTTTATGTGCATCATGGAGTATCACCTTTACCTCAACATTACCTATTGCTACACCCGATGATGAGACATTTGATCTAGCTCCTGGATTGATGGACATGATTGGTAGATTCATGCTTGAGCTGGATGGATCATCATAAGTTTGTTTATTTATCTATTAATTTCTTTATTTTATTTATTTCTTGTAAGTAATATATTATTCATGAACTACATGTTATTATGTGTCTTGCAGGTATCATCCATCGAAGGATGCTTCCAAGGCTCTAAAAGAGTGTGTTAGGAGGCTTTTTACAGAGGCCTATCACTCTTGGGGTGAGATCCTAAATAATATAAGACAGACGATAGTAAGTGTGTGTGTGTTTAATTAGTTATATATTTTTATTTTACTTTATTAATTATCTAATATTTTTTTCTCTTCAGACTACGTGTACTTGAAAGTTGAAGTACAATATGATCATTGTCACCACATTTGAGAGAAAGGCATCTACGAGACTGTTTAGCTAGCTTAAGAAAGTCTGGGATGATAAAAAATCTCTGACTTGGATGTTGTCTCATGTTTTTGAGGGATTGCACAGGTATTGGAACACAGATGAATTCAAGAAATTGTCCGAACAAAATAAAAATATTAGAAGCAGTCTTAAGAGTGGCTCATTGCACATCGGAGATGCAAACAGCGTCGGAACAATTACAAGAGAGATGAAAAGTTCTAATTCAAACTTTTAAATAAATATTTAGTTAATAAAATATATTTAGTTAATATCGTTTAAAATTTTATGTATATTTATAGGAAAAAGAATTGGGGTGCACTTCCTTTGAATCGAAGGTTTTCAAGTCAAAATGACTCGAATTCGGATGTGTGAGTGGAGGAAAGAGCTAAACGATCTTATGTAGGTTATTTAAAATAAATTGTGCATATATATATATATATAATATTAAATGATAATTAATAAATGGGAAAAAGGACAAATATACCCCTGAACTATCGTAAATGGAATGCAGATACCCTCTGTCATACTTTTGGGACATTGGTTCCCCTGCCATCCAAAAACTAGAGCATACATGCCCTTCAGTCTAACGCAAGACTAAATAGGGACATGTGGCACAATCTTATCCGTCGATCCAATATTTAATAAATGTCGATCGGTGGATAAGATTATGACATGTATATATCCGTTAGTATAAAGGGTATATATGCTCTAGTTTTTGGACGGCAGGGGCACCAATGTCCCAAAAGTATGACGGAGGGTATCTGCATACCATTTACGATAATTTAGGGGTATATTTGTCCTTTTTTTCCCTTAATAAATTAGTGTGATATCAAATGGTAATTTGAAGTCTGTTTAGTCAAACTTTCTGTCATGTCCCAAAAACTCAAGTTATGATAACATCTTCTAACATCCATGTAACATCTCGCAACTAAAAATAACTAGAAATAAGTTTAAATTATGGAAATAGTTATTTTTGGAAAGTATAAGGAAATTTGGAAAATTGTAAGTTTAAAATTGAGTGTTTGGTCAACTTCAGACGGCCATAACTACTAGCTCATGATGAGTTAGGTGTAGTTCCAGATATTGTTGTGAATCTCTTGGAATGATCTTTCCAACGCCGCCAAGTTTGCGCAATTCCGAGTTTGTATGAGCAAATTATGCTCTTTGGAAGTTGGGTTGTTGGATTAAGAAAATGTCCAATCCGGAAATATAAGGGGTATTTTAGTCTTTTCAACACCCTATTATTTTAATCCGATTTTAGGAGTTTAATATGGGTCAATTCAGAACTTAGTCAGTTTTAGAACTTGGGATTTCACGGTAGGGCTAAGGAGAAAGGAGAAGAGAAAAGAAGAAGGAGAAAAGGGTAAATTCATCAAGATCGATCAAGGAAGTTGGTGTTTCGCAAAGGATTTGCTTTTACCAGGTATGTGAGGCTCTCATAACGTTGGGATAGTTCTCCCACGTGTCAAGCATATTTATTTCAGTTTGGATTCGTCCTAAAAGCATTTGAATGTTGATGATCTTGATACCTATTCTTGAATTCATATATTGTTCCTGAATTTGACTGAGTTGGGAAGTTTCTAAGTTCGTTACATCGCATTATAGGGTCGTTTCGAGTTAGATTTTGTCACGCCCCGAGACTACCCCCGAGACGCGGACACGGGACCTAGGACCACAAGTGATCCCAAGCTAACCCTGCTGGCATGATCATGAGCATACTAAAGATAATAAACTGATGCGGAAGCTA
>JAJONZ010001671.1:0-31960 GCA_029582445.1 Solanum paucissectum | reverse complement strand
TTAAACATAATTCAAAGTAGAAAACAATAGCTAGGTTCAATTGAAACATAAAACCTACCCTATATTTACTGTCACACAATTTTGAAGCACTGTTTATCCTTTAACATATTTCAGTTACAACCTTGAAAACAAAAGCTGACATGTTTTGAAACTTTTCTATTCGAATGATCTATTATCGGATAGTGTGTCAATTTTGAACTAATAAACAGTTAAAAAGAGCAATAATTTAAGTTAGATAACTTTAAAATGGCATGATTAGTAGTGTCTTTTTACTTTACATGCTTCACCACAGCACACCTTTTTGCTTCAAGTAAAGCATGAGGCTAATTAATTAAGTATAAAATCTTTGCACCTATCATAGTCCCACATTGTGTGGCCTGCTGTAAAAACAGCACGCGCAATGCTAGTTTCTTGTTTATTCTCTAGACTACTCAATTCATCCAAACATTTTTATTGTTCTTCTCATGAATATTTTTGCATAAAGAACACACAACTCCTGCTGCTTGGTGATGCCAGTCTTTTTACTCTCATTTGATACCTAGACTTACACGTTTTATGTTTCCCTTATTTCTAATATTCCCTTTTATTTCTAAAACCTCTAAAATCCCTTATTTTTCTCCTAATTTTAAATTATTTTATAATGTATCCGAGCTACATATTATGTATCCGGTTTATTTTATAATGTATTCGAGCTAGTTTTTAATGTATTCGAGCTACATATTATATATCCGATTTGTTTTACTTTTTCAGAGATTAATATAATTACAAATTAAATAGGGATAGATTGTAATTTCATATTAAAATCATGTGATTCCTAAAATTTATACGAAGAAAATATCTATTACGTTTGGAAAAGAGGGACAATGAAAATTGAACCTTATACAACTTTTTGGAAGGCCTATTGGGCCCAAATTATAGTCTTATCTATTCTAAGAACAGTAATATTGGGCCTAAAGGTTACTCTTACTGAACCCTCAATTATCAAAGTTGTGACACTTTTTGTCATTAGTCTATGGACCAAAATGGTTTTGCATGTTATAGTTTGAAAGCTACTGCAAATAATAATAATAATAATAATAATAAAAGGTTATATTTTTCATGGAATTTAAAAAGAAAAAAGAAAAATAGACTTTCAAAATTTATAATTTTTTGAATTTGTCATAACATTTGCATGGTAAGAGTAAAATGTGACTTTTATAGTTATATGCATCCAAATATAAAAATGTTTCATTATTCTTAAAACAAACTACTAAGAAATTAGTATCACATAAATTGAAATATACTAAATAATACTAGTAATTGTTTTTTGAGTAGATATATAATGAATTAGTCGGGCCCCAACTAGATTTCTGACAGCGAAGCATATATCCTAAATTTTGATTTACCAACATGAACATATCATCCTAGTTTGCATTAAATCATCAACTAAGGCCTTTTATTATTATTATTATTATTGCCAACTAATTAAATATTGAAAAGTCTATCCTTGTTGTTCCTTAAAGAATAAAATTTTAAAAATTCCCTCGAGGGAATCAAGGGGGATGTGAGTTGACAAACATTTTTTATAAGAGGTGGAAGCAACAAGTATCTTTTAATTTCAAAAAGGAAAATTCACATTTCCTTACCACTTCCTGACCTATTCATATAAGTAATCCATTTGCACTTTTTTTAATTTAATAAATTTCAACTTATGTTGCTTGTACGCTAGTATGCTTTGAAAATGGGGACAAAGACAAGCAAGTATAAACTTTAATATTATTTACTCTCCTATTAATATAGCAGGGCGGTTGAAGGGTTATTAGACTCCGAATGTCATTGCCTTAGATCCTCAAATACTAAAGGCCTCATAAATATTATATTATTGTATATAACATTTAATTTATATATGAATTATTAATAAGAGATTTTAAAGTTAATATTTTTTCAATTTGGTTGAGGTTGTACAAATGAGGGGTAAATAACTTTAATTTTTTCTATCTCATAATCAAGTATATTTAATTCCCTCTTCAATTTTAATTTTTGCTTGTATTCATTTCTTATTCATGTTTTTGACAATTTTCCTTTCTAAACTATTTCAACTCAATCTATCTGAATTTCTTTATGTCAATTGTTATACCAATTTTATAAAGTGAACAAGTTTAAGAGAGAACTTTTAGGACCCGTTTGACCTCAAGAATACTTGGGAAAATTTTGGAAAATGGTGTTGGGTCATATAGCTTGGAAAATATATTTGCCAAGGATCTCAAGTTTCTAAGTATTAGAAAAAACTAGTATTTGAGAATTTTTAAAAATTCAAAAATTACCCCAATTTTTTATATTTTATAAAAAATACCTATTGTTTATTAATTCCAACTAATATTTGTTACTACTTTATACCTCCTTCGAAAAAATTTGATTTCTAATTTGAGTGACAAGATTGAGAAAAAAAGAACAATTTGTGTTTAATGAGTTATAACTATAACTGAATAAGTGACAAGTTTGAGTATACGATTAATGTATTGTCTTACTTATGTTGTTATTTTGTATTGTTGATTGTTACAAATTTATGAGTATTTTAATAGTTTTAAAACTTATGAGTAAATCATATTTTTTGAAATAGTCAAATATTCTTGAAAAAAATTTGGGGCCAAACAGATGGTGTACTTCACCAAAAACTTGGCCTAAATATTATTTACCAAGAATAATTAAGAATTTGGGACCAAACGCTAGCTTAATATAATTTTGACTTTTAAGTCATCAATTAATTTTATTCCACAAGGTAAGAAGTATTCTGACTGTAAATGAAGAACCAGAGGTGTCCGCAAAAGCCGGTGTCAGTCCAATCAAAGCTATAATTAATTCTGGTAGAATGTCACAACCTAAGAAAGGTACAGATATTTATGTGTCGGAAGTCGACCTCATCCTCTTTAAATGTAAATCATACATTTCATTTAAGCAATTTAGGTCTTCTAATTCTCAATGGACCATGTAGTAGTACTTAAAGAAGTACTAAAAATCCTTGTTGCTGCACGGAACACTAACAAAAGCCTTCAAATTTTCAACCACAGTTAGGTGGGCAGCTATTTAAGTTTGAAAAATAAAAATAAAATGAAGAACTTTTCTACACTCCATTTCAAGAATGATGAATCTGTCACCATTGAGGCTGATAATTCTAACGGACTTGGAAAAGATAATGTTTACCTCAATCTGTTTAGGATCTAATTACTGTCACACTCTCTCTCTTCATGGGCTGGGGATAATCTAAAATAGAGGATTGGTAACCAAGTAACATTTTATTATAAGAGGTGTGAACTTAGTACAAGTAAAAAAACATTAAATTTTAAATTGTCCAAGAATATGTATAATCAGGTAGCTTAATATGTTGTAACTCTACATTTATTCACTTGAATGCTGGAGCTCTGTCTAACTCGAGGATAATGGCTATTGGGCTAAGCCATAGCAAAGACGTACTCTTAATTATTAGTGTGATATTACTTGCTTCAATAAAGTCTACTCATATTTCCCCAAATAATATTACACAATTAAGAAGTTTGCTTTTTTTTTACCCTTTCCAGGTGCTCCCACAAATTTTTGCTTATTTCTTTTAAATGTGAGACTTTGTTCGTTGCCCGAAAGCAATTACTGCGACATCTCACTATGTTATTCGGACTCTTATAAAATATTAATATATATATGTGTCAGATCCTTTAAAGCAGTGCATTTTTGGAAGATCCGTTACAAATATGCCAATATTTTTTTGAAAGGTTCAAGCAACATAGGTAGACTTGGTAACTGATTAAGACGTGATGAATTTTGAGGCTTGGTCTATGAAAAGTCAGCGATCACACAATGATGTATATGTGTACGGTTGTAAAGATGGCTTAGGTGTTGTGCTTGAGAATGAGTAATTAACTAATGCACGACTTAGACAGTTTGCTGAATTGATCTGGCCATGTGGTATGATAACTTCTAGTCACGGATAAAGAGTTACACACAAGATTTATATGAACTGTGCTCGTAAACAACCCCACAATCATAAAACTGATGGAAACTTGTGCGGCCAATAATTTATTCCTGGTTGAACAACTCAGTGAAAATAAATTAGGACCAATTAAGGAAGCTTCTCAAATGTTGTGTGCAATTCAACAACCTTTGACTTTTCCTTTTCGCTCTCTTTAAATCTTGGTATTATCGCATAAATTATGGGTTTGTCTCATTCGTCCATTCCACAACATTTTCCATCAAGGCGACCAATACAATAATAGCTTTACCCAGAACCTAAAAGGCAGCCATGTGGATATTCTTCAGCCATCCAACTTGACAAGAAAAGATGTTGTCATCTCTTTGAGGAAACTGGTAATCTTTGGAATGGACTTTATTTCAAATCATGGGTAACAAGGAAAGAAAATCAAGACGGAAAGCGTTTCGGTTGTGGTTTAGCAAGAGAAGAAGCAGAGCTGATGCATCCCACTTAAGCGAAATTTCAGGTTTATTTTGTTTCTTGGTAATCTGGCTTGCGTCGCGCCTCCAGTTTATTTCGTTTATTTCATTTTTATGTATTCAAATTTCTTTCTTATATTTTTTGGTGTTCCTTTTTTATTGCTTTCAACAGATGATGACGGACAAGATGATGAGTGCATGAATGGTCTTTCTGTAAGGTCACTGGACAGAGGACCATGCATTTTAAACAATGAATTGAGGTGAGGATCAGTTGGAATATCATGTTATGGACCTCTAAAGCTTAACAGGATAATACTTATTTTGACGATCTTTTTGCTGTAGAATCTTTGTGGGTACGTGGAATGTTGCAGGAAGATCTCCTGTGGGAAGTCTAGCTGTAGATTTGGATGAGTGGCTGAATCTGAAAGAAGCAGCAGATATTTATGTTCTTGGGTATGTATAAAATTCCAAGTATAACCTTCTTTTTTCATCATTGATGACTTGGTCATTTAAGAAGAAACTTTTCCACTAGCAGCTTCCAGGAAATAGTCCCTCTAAAGCCTAAAACTGTAATTGGAGCAGAAGATCCAACAGAAGCTACTAACTGGAATGTGCTCATCGGTAAAACTTTAAATAGCAAGTATGGTGGTGCCTGGTTAACACCCATGGTCAATCTAATCACCAATGATAATTATCGATATGATCAAGCCACTGAATCAGATACTAGACTGAGGAGTGACTACGAAATAGTTTCAGCAAGAGGTCAGTCTAGAACTGAATATAAGCTCTCAGATTGTGTTGGTAGTTACAAATTGATGGCGAGCAAGAAGATGGTTGGTGTCTTCATTAGTGTCTGGATGAGAAGGACATTGCTAAAGAAATATTGTGTCTCGGAAGTGAAGGTCTCTTCAGTAGCTTGTGGCATTATGGGTTATTTGGGAAACAAAGGATCAGTCTCTGTGAGCATGTCCATAGGAGGAACTAATTTTTGCTTTGTGGCAGCTCACTTAGCCTCAGGAGAAAAGAAAGGTGATGAAGGGAAAAGGAACCGTCAAGTCACAGAAATTTTTAGGAGAACATCTTTCACCCGGCCGTCAGAAGACTGCCATAAAAATCATCCTCTCACCATCTTAGGACATGAGTAAGTCATATTTCTCATACCTAACTAATTACACCTTTTTAACATATATTCAACATATTTTGTTTCAAAATTAGGGATAAGTCAGATTTATAAAAACACTGGCAAAGGAACTTCCTTTCGAATCAAAACTACAAGAATAATAATGACAATTATATTAAAGACTTGGAAAGTAATTGGATTCAAAGTAAAGATATCGAACTGAGAGCTAAGCAGATTTCTTATAATTATTAGAACTCCATTGAATAACAAAATGATGAGATTTTTCCTCCCAAGCTGACAAGATGTATTTTCATGTAGAACAGCCAGATATTTTGGTTTGGGGATCTCAACTACAGACTGTACTTGGAAGACAATTTAGCGAGGGAATTAATAAAGAAGAAAAATTGGAGTGCGCTGCAAGAGTTTGACCAGTTGGGGAAGGAACTAGAAGACGGTGGAGTGTTTCAGGGTTGGCAAGAGGGAGATATAGAGTTTGCACCCACATACAAATATTCTTCTTCCAATTGCAATCGATATTCTGGTGGACTTCCAAGCAGAGCGGGGGAGAAGCAAAGAACTCCAGCATGGTACAGTCATCACTTTACATTTTTATCTAGAACTCTCGTCAGTTAAACACCAGTGAATGGCTCATCACCCCCACCTCCCATAAAAAGGCACACATCACTCCATCCACCAGAAAATTGAAAACCTCAGGAGTCACCCTTTTTCAGAACTGATGATTAAAATTAAAATAGAAAAATACTATTTAGGAATCTGACCAAGTACTGCTCATTGCTAACCACTATGTGGCTCATACTTGCTATCATGACACTTGGAATGTTAATGACAGGTGTGATAGAATCCTATGGCATGGTAAGGGAGTGAAACAGCTTTCCTATTTCCGCAGTGAAAGCAAGTTCTCAGACCATCGGCCCGTCTCTGCTTTATTCTCTGTACTAGTTAAAGATCAAAAGTGTGCCCATTCAAGTTTGGTTCCATTTCCTCCTTTCAGTTCCCTCCGCAATTCCTAGTAAAGATGTAAGTACCCGACTCATTGTTCACTGTAGTTTCTTTGATCTTTAGCTCATTATGGATGATTTTGCGAATGTCAATTTACAAGAGCTAATTTTATGTGGCAGCTATAAGGCAAGAGTAATATAGACGCTAGATCTCCACTCTTACCATTGATTGTGAGGGATACAGAAGGATTAACATCATATGTGCAAACAGGAAAATCGTAAAGATGACTTCCTATTCAGCTGCAAGTCATCTCTTTACAACTCAATCAGTTCCAATCCTTCAAAAAAGCATTCTGGTGGATTCACTTTCAAGCCTCCCATAACATCCAGTAATGGGAGGTTGAGCATGGGCGGTGACGACAATTTTATTAGGATTTAGAGGCAACTAAATTTAACTTTCTTCTTTAGCAATACCATAGACAGCTGAAAGAACAGAAATACTACTATCCTTGTGGGTGTCGTTCAACTTCCATTTCATTTGTTCTTTAGGATGTATAGGGGAGAGTGAGTAGAAAAACTAGGAGTGTCAATTATGCAAACTAGCTCTATTTGTAGTAAACCAAAGCTTAGCCACACATAAAGCCAGTGGAAGACATGAGAGCAGAAGTGTAAGCATCTCAGGGTCTTACTTTTGACTGTCATCAGTTTAAATGTCAGGGACTACTTACAAGAAGCTAATTCTCATTGCCTGCTTGAAGAATTTGACTTAGTGCAGCTGTATTGTCCTTGTGACATCTGGGACATACCGACCTCCTCTGTAGCTCATCACCAAGGGAAGCACATTTGTTTTCCAATTCAGAAGTCTGCTTACTTCCGGTCAAGGACACAATAATTGTTGACAAATCTAAAGCAAGGGTGCTAATTTCATATGTATTTTTTTGAGGTGTGAAAGAGTTTCTCAGTAATACAGCAAGACATAATGAGACTATTGTCTAAATGTGGAATAGTTCATGAAATTTTGAGATCACCTGTCGACTCATTCTTCTTCTACCAATGAGCTGAACATAATAAATAATTAGCTTTGAATAGCAGAAGACCAAACAACAGAAATTCAAGGATATCTGGCTAACTCCTGCATTTGCATATTTTCTTTTGTGATTCCCTCTATCAGTGATGCTTTTCTTTCCAAATTATTCAACTCTTCTTCAACCTGAAAAACACCACACCGATCAATGTATTAAGTTCTCCTAAGTCCTAATACTAATAACCAGACAACATCAACAGAAGAAAGGTATGAGAACAGACAGGTCTAACAAAAACACAATGACTTGCCTGCCTATGAATATTCTGTACAACTTGGTATTCCTCTTCTTCCTTAGTGATCTGAGAAACTATCTGAGCTAGCTTATTCTGGAGGTCTCCTTCGAAAACTTCAGCATCTTCTCCTTTGGTTTTAGCTGGACCTGCTCGTGAAGGTGTAAAACTATTCAGCTTGAAGAAGCTAAGAAAAGCGACAACAGAATTTTTGAACTCTTTAGAGTTGGAACATCACATATAACAGAAGAAACTCGCCAACACATCACAAAAAGAAGAGTGCATATCTATGTGCGTCAACAGACCAGGCTTTGATGCTGAATCGCTGCAATTATCATTTCGGAATATAGATGCTATTGACTCATGGAATTTCCTGCATCCAGTTTAGCAGAAAAAGGTTCAACCATTTAGCAGCAGGGCAGCTAAATTTTGATATAGTGTAGTCACAAAATTAAAATGAAATGAGCCTCGGAGTTAGAATGAGAATAGATAGGTTTATATCTGGCCACTAAATTTTCTGTGGTCGACCTAATGTGTCGCTTTGATTACTATATTGGAGATATCCAGTGCCCTCAGGGAAAGAACTTTTCTAATAAGACTGGAAAAAAATAGTAACAATTTTTTCTGCCAAATTAAAGAAACAAGGTTTAGAATTATTACCAGTCTACCACAATAAAGAAGAATATTTAGTCTTTGGGACTCCATGTCTAGACTTTGCCAGTTGAACAGCTAATGTGCATAAGTCTCAAAGGAGGTTATATGTACTAGTTCAGCGATAAGACCACTGAATCACACCCAGTTTATAGCATTTGTAGTTCAGTAATTTCTGAGTAAGAACTGAACAATGAAATATGATACGGCCTAGAGGACTGGCAGCTCAATAAAAAATTCTTTGTTTTTGTGACCATGCGATAATCATACAATCGCAACAAATTATTTTTGAAAAGCAAACGAAAAACCACTTAATCATTGTATAACTGTAGATGCCAAATCATCAAGTGAAAATGTTTCTCTTTCTCATTTAACTAGATGCTAGACAGATATGATCACTCCCCAAGCACAATTTTGTTGTTGATAGTAGTCATGACATATCAAAGATTATAAGCATATAAAACAAAAATATTGATCGATGATCTTCAATCTTCAAGTATTACAGACTGAATCAGCCTTTAGAGTAAAGCAAAGTTAGTTACTTAAGCCATGGTATGTGTAAACGCAATCTAGAAGATTTTGCAGCAGCCAAGTAATGCCAAATTAGTAGGTATTCTTGGTCCGAGTATGTGTAAATGCAAATTAGTAAAAGAATAGTGACTAAGTTAGCTATTTTAACATCGGCACAGTACGGACATGGATTAACCTGAGACTGGTTTATATCTCAGTCTGTTCTTAGCAGTTGTATGTTTGACAAAGGAACAGGATTGGAGCTATAAACCTGATCTCTAACTTTTTCAAAAAGATATTGACAAACTCTACCTTATTAGCCTGACTTCATCCAGTGGATTTCAATAGTAAAAGGCTACTGCCTATTAAGGAAACTTAAACAACTTGTACCTTATCTGTGCATTGAGCTCAAGCATTTTCTCTATGAAGTCATCTCTGCATAAGCAATGATAGATACAATGAGAAAAGTAAATGCAATCAGACTATTTCAGAACACTAAATGGAGAGAAAGACGCCTTTTCTACATAGTTAAGTAATTGTAATTGGCCAAAAAGAGTTAAGAGGTTAACTGAAGGAAGCATGTCATTACCGAGTTTCTGCATCTTTATTCTTTTGACAGTTCACATATCATCAATTGACCAGTGAGTTCATAAGAAGAAACAGTGGCCTCGTTAGCAAGGCAATTCAATAATGTTCAAATTTACAAATATAAATAAGTACTCCTAACACAGATCTGCCATTAAGAAGTAAAAACTTCAACAATCATAACCAGAAAAACAGAGCATCCAGTGCGCCTTAAAGTATAACATAACATCGAGTAGATTTTTACCTTGAGGGACTCAACATTAGATCCATACGCTGATAATTCATCTTGAATCCAAAGGATCCCTTCCTATAACGTAATTGAAACGGATCTCTTAGATAAACGAGAACAAGTGCTTTTCTGGAGTTCAAATTTCAGCTAATTAGATATGTTTTAATTAGCTCAAAGCATTAAGCAAAAATCAAAAGCCTATATAAATACAAATGAAATCGAAAACCTCTAGGGTTTGAATTGCAGACTCATTCCTGACCAATTCTACTTCATAGCCCTTGAGCTCTTGCTCAGCAGCCTCCTTCTGATTCTTCGCCTCTTCGACCTCCGCATATGCAAGTTCAAGCTCTAATTGCAGCTGTTGATTTCGCTTCTTGTGATTTACTATTCTTCGTTCTAGAAATTTCGAACAATTAGCTTACAAAATCAATTTCCAGTTATCAAATCCGTTGAATCATCCAGTGAAGAATTTCACACGAACTCTTTTGGAGGAAATGAAGGAGAAAAAACTAACCTCCTTGAGATTTTTCAGATGCGAATTCGCGGAGAAGAGTTAGGAATTGCTTCTGTGAATCGTTTCCCGCCATCGCTTCTTTTTTCAGAGAAGATATCTCAAAATTTCGAATTCTTCTCCGTATGTTCTCTTTTATAGTGGACCATGACAAATTTACGGGTTGTCTGGCTCAATTGGCCCATGACTAATTTACGCGAGCCTAAGATTTTCCAGCCCATCCGAGCTAAGCTGATTTACGAAAATGATCATTTTTATCATCGTTTACATTTTAATCATACTTCTAAAAGTTGAGCATACATAATTCTTGAAACTGATAAAATATTAAACTATCTCTAATGTCTACAAATTTTTCGACCAAGTTATAATGTTTTTTCATAATTTTTAGGTTTGCCCAAAGATTTTCAAACGTGAATCTAAAACGTTCATAAGTTACGAGAAAATAAAAAATCACTCAAAAGAAATAATCAACAAAAATTTATGCCCAATCTTAAGTTGCAATGAACACTCTCGTAATATCTAACTAGTAAAATTTAGGTGTAATTTGAACCCTCTTGATTTCACTTGGCTCGTAGGATAAAGACAAACAAAGAGAACAAAGTTACAAGCATATAACAAACGTACGTAGTACTAGTAATAATTGCAAAAATTTAGCAGGCGGTCACAATTAATTCCGTCTTTCTCGGGTCTGCCATACCCTTTGCATTTGCATCTCTCTCTTCTTCTTTTTGTGCATTTGCATATCCATTCCATTGCATAATGGTTGCCAACTCCTTCCTAACATGGAAGTCTAGTCTGTCTCCATAAGTGAAGTTTAACGTCCATAATTATTGCTACGACTAAAAGTAAAATTTATGTAATGCAAAGGTTTTTTTTTTGTCAATTTATATTGGAGCCTAGAGAAAACTCTAGAGTCCGAAGTCAAAAAAATTCACGGAATAAAATGAAAAGAATTAAATAAATGATCAAACTGATACGAGACTTCCAAAATCAACATCGATTCTGTTGAGATCGATGGTTCATAATAAGATTTTTCGAATTCGAGTCCTATGAAAAAAAAAAATTATGGGGAGCATCACCGCCAAAAATAGGCCTGTGAATTCGGATCGAACTTTAATATAGATATCGAACAATGAAAAAATAAATAAAAAGCAAGACAAAGACCTACTCAAGAGAGAAATGACCTAAAAAAATACATTAAGCAGGTGAATTCAAACTCTAGAGTCTATAATTGTGAAGGAAACAACTTAGCTTTCTATTTCTATATATATCTTTTTACTTTTATAATGCGTGATCCTTGAAAACCAAATTTATAAGCAGCAAGAAACCAATAGATGTGCGGTGTGCCTTTACATTCTTCATGTGTCATTAGTCGATGCCATTTTCATTTTCGACTTCAATAGCATATATTATATATAGAGAGATAGATGGATAGATATGAGCAAAGGCAAATTCAAGATTTGATATTCATGAATTTTTATTGTTATTTCAAATGAATATTATAATAACAATTGAATTGACGGACAAATATTTATAAATATTTAAATAAATTTGAATAAAAATTATTAAATTCCTATAAACCCATAATTAAACTTCTAGATCCGACTCTGGTTCTCAGACGGACACGCACTCTTACACTTAAGTCGTAAAGAATGGACAACGAGTAATGGAATTCGTGTACTCTATTCACTATATCTGTGATAGACAGAAATGGAAAGCTCCCCAACATCGGCATTACATCTGCCAAGTGATCGGTCCAAATTCACTACTCCCTCGCACTCCCAAAATTGTTTTACCTCATTTCACGTCTATTAAAAAAAAAGAGATGAGAAGATAGTTGCTAAGTTATCTAGATTAATTAGTTATTGTTTTCTTAAAATTTATTATTTTTATTTTAAATTTTTAAGATTACATTATTTTTGAACAATTTCTTTTTTACGTATTTATTTTGAAACGAAAGGAGGTGAAGAAAGTGGATGGTTTTGATTTGGTTCCAATCCTTGATTGTCAATCACATCCTTAGATATCTCTATACCGTAACTCCCACGTGGTTGCTTGATATTTAATACTATATATTTTAGAGAGAAAAAACTACTTATCTTGAGTTCAGTTTTAAATTTAAGGACATGATTTGTTCATTAGACCTACTTGATTTTTCTTTAATAAGGAAAAAATCTCTTATTTAAAGTAGAATTTAGTACTTTACATAAATTTGAATTAAATGTTAAAAAAATTTGTTTTATTTTTGTGCGCAGTGAAATCATTGCAAAGTGAAAGAGTATCTTTAAGTCGACAAATTTTGTCTTTTTTCCTGGAGCTGAGTTCCACTCTATATAGAAAAGAAAATGATAAGATAATGACACACTAGTACTGAGTGTCTTGTCTTCCCCACCACCCACTTTATCGATGTTGTTTTTGTTTTTCTATTGAGTGTTTGATATTTGTATTATAGTTTGACTATTTTAAATTTATGTTGTGTAGGGCTTCATTTAAAAAGAAGCGTTAGTTATCAAGAATTTACCTATATTCGATATTCAAATATGAGATTTTTATTTAAAGAAGAAGTTGTTTCATCCATCGTATCACATCTTTGTGGTACTAGATCGATGTTCTTTTATCCTTCTCAACATATTAAAGTGCCCCAAGGCTGTTATTTTTCAATGATGTGATTTCATGGTTTTGACCACTATCGCTTTTACTTTAATTACCTCACTCTTTATTACCTCTTCATGACATATTCTATAGCCTCTACATCACTTCTTTTGCCTCCTCATGTTCCTGCAAATTTATTTGGTGCGATATATTTTAATTAAAAAACTTGTTTGGACATATGATATGAAATTGTAAATCATGATTTGAATTTATTTGAAATTATGATTTTTTATCATATATTCAAACACAAGCTTATTGGTTTGGTTAGAAAGAATGTCACATTCTATATTCAGAAACATTGTATAAATAATACATTCAATTTACATAACTAGACATCTAAACTTAGTTTTAACTAGAAACAAAACACCCCAATTTTTTAAAAAATGCACATTTAAATATCTTAAATTGACTTAAGTTGACCTCGCAAACACCCTAGCTAACTTTGAAAATATTGCACTTTGTAATTGCAAACTAATAAGCTATGTGTCGTGTCCAATGCCAAATATATTCTTAACCACTTGCTTCACTGGTAAGCTATCTATGTGTAATGTGTGTCCATTGTTGAAGTTGTAAAGTATATGTTTTGTGAAAAGAAAAAAGAAAAAAACTAGACACATGATTGCAGAGATTTTGCATAAGCTAAGATGTGTGCCCATGTCTATCTATCTATTCATGCCTTTTTCCTATTACGAGAATCATGTAAATCAGCCCTACCCTAGATTTCTTGTTCATACTTTTTTTTTCTAACACAAACTTCAAAAAATAGACGGGGATTCCTGAATTTTGTGATTTTACTATGCATACGAAGAGATATTTCTCTTTTTAAGACAAATAATAAAAAATATTTAAATTTAATCCGGACGAAGGGAATATTTTTTTTCCTTTTATGATGATTATTATTCATCTCTACCCAACCCCACCACCAATCCACCATATACTGACTGAGATCACCAACAAGAAAAGGTACGTACATTACTTGGATGTAAACAGCAATATTGTACTAGTTGCAAGATTATACTGTCTTTTCGAAGCGTGCACTTTAGCACTTAATTAACCTTCTTTTGAGAGTCTCATAGAGGAATAGAAAAGAGTTATAAAGTTTACCTAAACACATTTCTTCAAACGATCCAACCCAAAATCTTAAAATAACATGTGAACATTATAATATAAACTCGTTTAGAAGCTTTTTCACAACTAATTTTAATGAGGAACAAGTGTATCATTTTTAATTTAAGTCGCAGTTACCACATTATTCAAATCTAGGAAAATGTCCGAGGCATCCCATTATTATTCCTTTCAATTCAATTTATTTAGAAGTCTATAATTGACTTCTAAGCAAATGTAAAAGAATTACTTACATGATCAGATCATTAAAATAAGCAAATACCCCATAAAAATAAAATAATTACAAACATATATCCCTTTACATTCATACCCCACTAAATAATTACACTATATACCCCTGTACTAATTTTGCTTAACTGATACTAAATCAGTATCATATATTGTATTGGTATTATTAAGGGTGATAATTTTGCTGAATTGATACTAAATCAGTATATATATACTGTATTGGTATCATTAAGGCTGATAATTTCATTGAATTGATACTAAATCAGTATATATATATATATATATATTGTATTGGTATCATTAAGGTTTCTTGTTCAAAAATTACTCATTAGTCAATGATACTGTAACAGTATATAGTCATTGACTAATGAATAATTTCTTAACAAGAAACCTTAATGATACCATAATATATATATATATACTCTTATAGTATCATTGACTAATGAGTAATTTATGAAGAGGAAACCTTAATGATACCACAACAATATACATATATACTCTTATAGTATCATTGACTACTAAGTAATTTCTGAACATAAAACCTTAATGATACCAATAATACAGTGTATATATATACTGATTTAGTATCAATTAAGTGAAATTATCAACCTTAATGATATCAATACAATATATGATACCGATTTAGTATCAGTTAAGCGAAACTTATCACCCTTAATGAATGAGGTTATGAACTGTAATTATTTATGAGAGAATGAGTATTTCAGAAATTACTTTGGATTTGGATATAAATTTATAATTATTTTAAATTTTATCGCTCATTTATGTAGTTTTTCCAAAAATAAAATTGCACGTCACATTTAACAAAAATAAGATTGGTAATTTGAAAACTACGTTTGTTTATCTATTAAAATAGATAAAATTATTATTATCGTAAAATTTCTTCAACAGTCAAATTGATCGATAATACTCTACATAGATTAAATCTATTATTTGCGTTTTTTTTTTTTTTTGCATACTCCAATATTTGACGGAGTTGGTCAGGAGAAAATAGCTGATATCATTGACCTCTATTTTCGATTTTACTTTATTTATCTTATTTTATCTTTGAGAAATGTGAATAATGTATATATGTCTGCAAATTTGTCCACGTCCAGTTTTCATCATACTTTGTGGCAGAGCAGGAAATGTAAATTTAAAGAATTGTTTATAAAATTTAAACCTACAATATTTAATCACCTTTGAACTTTCTTTTATCACTATTTGTTTGCAACAAATTTAAACTAATAAATTTTAAAGTGACAAAAAATAAATTGCAATCACAAATAAAATATAAAGAAACATAGTTTTATTCATCAAGATTGCGGGTACAATTATGTTCCTCCCTTAATTCTACTCTCCTAAGATTTATTTGAGGACCGTTAGTAGCGTATTTCTCGAACTATGATAATTTAGAGTTGACCTCTATATGAATATTCCATGACATTTGTGGAATATTTGAGATCTTGATCTTTAAAAATACCCAAGAGTTTATTGGATATTTTGAGATGTCTTTTAAGGGAATTTAGTACCCTTTATATAGACATAAACTATGATTTAGGGTTGAGTAGCCTCCAAAAATTCTAATTGAAACTGAACACACCTTCTAGAGTCTCAATTCGAATTGAACACGTCTTGTAGAGTCCACAAAATTTCAATGTCTACAAATGTCCCTGCTTCAAGGCTTGTCGGAGTGTAGATCCGATGAAACTCAAAGACGAGGCTTGAAGTATTCATTCTTCCACCTTTGCAGCTTCAGATTTTCAGACTTGATTTAGGAGAGAAGAGATGAAGGGCATATTTGGTCCCACTGGGCGTGCCAATTTGTTTGCAACAAATTTAAAGTGACAGAAAATAAATTTCAATCACAAATAAAATATGAAGAAAGATAGTTTTATTCATCAAGATTGCGGGTACAATTTTGTTCTTCCCTTGATTCTACTCTCCTAAGATTTATCCATGATTTGAGGGTCGTTAGTGGTGTATTTCTCGAACTAGGATGATTTAGAGTTGACCTCTATATGAATATTCCATGACTTTTGTGGAATATTCGAGATCTTGATCTTTAAAAATACCCAAGAGTTTATGAGATATTATTCTTTTAAGGGAATTTAGTACCCTTTATATAGACATGAACTATGGTTTAGGGTTGAGTAGCCTCGAAGAATTCTAAACATGAACTATGGTTAGGGTTGAGTAACCTCGAAGAATTCTAATTGAAACTGAACACACCTTTTGGAGTCTCAATTCAAATTGAACACGTCTTGTAGAGTTCATAAAATTTCAATGTCTACAACTATATCAAACAATCGTCAATAGCATAGGTAGAGACTATTGAGTTAAAATAGACTAAATAATAAATTAGCGGGTTTATATATAATCAATTAAAATTTGGCCTATAAAACGGATTATGATTTCTAGAGCTAATTTTACCACCAATGAGTATAGGCAACCAAATTTTTTGCTTCAATACTTGACGAGGGAAAATTTATAGGTTAAATATATGATATGTGAATTTATGGTTTCTCCGAAATGATCTGTTAACACTCATGCACTAAAAAGAATAAATTATGTATTGATCGAATATTAAATTATTTATCTATAGGACTTGTAATCATTTTTACTTTTTTACATCTTATAACCTTTATAAATGGTCAAGAGTATGATGAAAACTTATTGACAATAGGCAACAAACTCCGCCCCTAATGTTGATTTTGATTTGTTGTATATTCTGTCAAATCCAAAATTCTAAATTTGGACATAAAAAAGATGGTAACCGTTTGCATACTTTGACGTTGCAATTGCATGCTATGCTTAATTTATACACGTGTTCCAAGGTAATTCTAAAATGTTAATATGATACATATTCATCTGACATTTTACAATTTTATTTTTTAATTAAGGCTGAAGAACCTGGTTCTTCAAGACATTAGGAATTGCTAAAATAATGCATGAGTATAGAAAAATGCCTATGAGAAATCACTTTTTCTTTAATTTTAGCTTATTCAGTGTGGATCTGAATTAAGTGGAAAAATTGGTATCAAGGAATTAATTAATAGTAACTCAAGGTTATATTGGTAATTAGAAGAAGGTAATTGGATCTTCAAGTCAACGACATATTGATGCAATTATATAAATGATTCCATATATTCATATTTATAATGGTAATATGGAACCTTTTGTTTTAAATTTGAGTTACTTTTTTAATTATCTATTGAAAACATATTCTCACTTTTAATTGATTTTTTTTTTCAGGTCGTTCATTAATTATGAAAATATATTCTCCACTTTAATGTATGACGGTTTCCCTATCTCAACATCGTGGACGACACAAGGTTATGGTATAGAATATCTTTTTTATTCTAAAACATTAATTTTAATTTTCCTGTTTATCGAATTTATTACGAGAACGACGTTATTTAAATCAAATTTAATTCTTATTGGAGATGGAATCGTACAGGATTAAAAAGATAGAAGCAACTTACAATTGGTCAATTGGACACTACATTCTTTTCTTTTTTGAATTCTTTGTCATATTTGAAAAACAAAAATAAATTAGCTATAAACTTCGTGGTTTATTTGATCGTATCACACATAAGTTTGTAATAATATAAGATTTACTACATATCTTACTATTTATCATTTTAGTTACATAATTTGTTCATCACTAGTTACTATTTTTTTTGTTGTATATAGTGCTTTTTTTTTCTTTTACTATAATTTGTAACTTCTATTTATATTTTTTGTAGAGAGTATCATGACCACCGGAAGCATCATATATATCTTTATGAAATTATATTTATTTATTTGTTTGTTTTAGAATCCCTAAGTGGCAAGGTTATTTTTTAGTATATCATGTTTCCTTTGGTTGAGGGTTTTACTGAGTTGCTGGTTTCTTAGAAGAAACGGAATAGTAATACTTCATCAGTCTATTTTTATTTATTCATTATATTAAAAATAATTATTTATTAAATTAAAAAAATTATAATATAATTTATAATTTGATTTCTAGTTTATTTTTAGCAGAACTATAATTATTTAAATGTATATACTATATTCATTATATTCAATAATAAAATAAGTTGTTATTTTATTTTGTACTGCTTAAAAATTATATTAAATCAATACTAAATGAGTAAAAATAGACGAGGGAGCAGAAATTAATCTTTGCTTGCTTAATTAGGTAGTAAGCTTTTTAAAAACTTTCTCATCGCCAATTGCACTAACTTCAATGATTGAAAATATGTGACTAAAGATTATAAATAATTGAGTCGAAAAGCAATATTCATTCATTGTTTGCAGCTTTATTTTCACTTTACTTGTCTTTTGCTTTGACATCGATCAGTTTATTTGAAATTTTTGATCAAATAAGTCATTATTAAATTAATTTATCAAAATAATATGTTTTTTTGAAATTTTATAAAATTAGAATAAACATATTTGACAGTAACGTTTTAGGTATTATTTTATTAAAAAAATCAGTAACAAAAAGACAAAAATCTGACGGAGTTAACAGACCTAAAACGTTACTTTCAAATACGTTTTATTAATTCGTTACTCACATACACTTTTTATACCTAAAACGTTACTTTCAAATACGTTTTATTAATTCGTTACTCACAGAGACGTTTTAAGACTAAAAGGTTATATCTGATGTATCGTTATCTCTAAAGGCGGAATTTTCTCCATTAATAACACTCCCAACTTTCACCACCATCAACCTCACTAGTAACTCCCACAACTCCGCCGCCGCCAGGCCCCAATTATTACTACGCTCTTCTTCCTTATTTCTCCGACGACCTCACAAATAACCTCTGCGTTTCCGTAAGCAAAACCTTTTGCTGGCATTTCAAACAGTTGTCGTCTTTGCTATGTTTGTCACTATAAATTTCCCACTTTTTCAAAATATATATTGAATTGATTGTTGGAATTTGACTTTCTTCCATAGATAAGATTCAAATTTCAGTAAGTGATTTCGATTAACTTGTCAGTAAGGTGTTTGACCAACTAATTTGAAACTTAAATTTGAAGTTTCTGGATGTAAATCTTACTTAAAGGTAAGATTCAATTACAAATTTGTAATTTTAGTTTCTTACAAATTAATTAAAACATAGTAACTTATATGTTTATATTTTATTTTAAAAAAATTCATAATTCCAAAGTTTGCATACATGTGCAGACACTCAGTTATATTTTAGCTACTATCTGTAATTGAATTCTAAAGAGTTCTTATGGTCAGTAACGTTTTAGTCATAAAACGTCTAAAACGTGATTGTGAGTAACGAATTAATAAAACGTATTTGAAAGTAATATTTTAGGTCTGTTAACTTCGTCAGCTTATTGTCTTTTTGTTACTAATTTTTTTAATAAAATAATATCTAAAACGTTACTGCCAAATACATTTATTCTAGTTTTTTAAAATTTCAAAAAAACATATTATTTTGATGAATTGATTTACATAATGACTTACTTTAATAAAAAAAATCGTCTATTTGTGACTAGTAGTGAATACAAAAATGAATGCATATCCTATGGAAACTCATGCATATTTAATCCTAAAGCTATGTGAAGAAGATATTAAAATTGAAGTACTAGGAACTTAACCTTTGTTTTCTTCAGGTGCAAATTTGATGGGATATATGTCTCGTAAATATACGACAAAATTACATATGCCGTATATAATACGTTAGTAAGAAATAATTATATTTGCTAGTTAAATATAAAAAAAATTATACTAATTTGTATCAAATATATATATTTTTGTATATTATACAAATATATATTTATTGATTATTATTATTTTGTAGATGACTATTTATGTTAGCTTCAATAAATAATATATTAATGTCATTTTAAAACTAACAAGAAATAATCTTTCAAGTTAGTTCTTCGATGATGTTCAATATTCAATTGATGATTTGCCTTATTTTGACTTTTTGCTCTTTAAGAGTCATTGCCAATCGTTTACACGCACAAAACAAAATGGAAATTTAAAAAGTACATAAAATTTGTTGTAGACTATACACCTATTTTGGATCTTCTGCCACTTATTTGATAAATATGAGCTTTTTGATAAACAAAGGTATCCGATATCCATTGTTGATAAAAGATGAAAGATATTTTATAAAATAAATTAAAATGCAAAAAATGATTTGAATATTATGATTATTTAAAAAAAAAATAGTATACGAGCTTTTTAAAGAGCGCCTATTTTTATAAAAAAATTGTGGGTACTTGTACAGTTTTTTGTGACATTCATTTGACTATCAGTCTATTACCAAAATAAATTTAGCCGAACTTTTTTTTCTTTTTTTTTTTTATCACTAGACAGTGTCTAATAGTCTTTTATTAAACATAAAAAATATCAATAGAAATAAATACAAATAAGGAGGGCTAAACCCTATCTTACTAATTCTAATGAAATATCCAACTTCTGCTACCTAACTTAGTAATATACTTTCTGGTTAAATGTGACATGGCAGACCTATCACATTTTATGTAAGACTTTTATAAAATTTCGGCCGTATGTAATAATCAAAGCAAAGTAAGATGATTTTAACGTGATAAAAATAAAAGAACATATTCCTTAGTTTAATAATAGTTATCCATTATATTGAAAATAGTTATTTAATAATACTTGTTCAATTTAAAAAATTAAAAGATAATTTATTTTTTGTGTATATTTTACCTTTGCTATTAAATACTTCATATGTTCAACAATAGTTGTCCACTATTGACTTTGTACACTTTTTAAGGAACTATAAATAGAAGGATAATTTTACTATATCACCCTTTAAATAGAATAAATACGTCTTAAAAAATATAATAGAGAAATGACTATAATAACTGACATACTATTTTGGGTTGTCCAACAATACTCGTCTACTTTGAATGAATAATTTTACACTTAGTTCCTAATTTATTCTTATCATTAATTATAGTCATTTTCTTATTAATTTTTTCAAGACATTATATTTATTATGTTCAAAGGGTGATATAGTAAAATAACCCTTCTATTTATAGTTTGTTAAGAATTGTGCAAAGTCAGTAGTGGACAAGTATTGCTGAACAAAGGGAGTATATATATGTTTCCGTCATTTTTACTATATAAAAAATTATCTTTAGCGGCGATTAATTAATTTTTTGCAGCATTTAACTCTCTTTGTAAATGTTCTTAAAGCCTATAGTGACATTGAATCTAATGAGAATTAACTAATGCTCCTAAATATTTTATTAATTTTTGTTAATGTATATATTTATTGCCGCTGAAAAACTATTCCGTTTTAGTGTTGGTAGACTATCCCTCACCTATACATAGATATAAAATTACTTTGATGCAGGCATATTGTCCTTTTACATTACATAGTCAGCTTATAAGTTATCCAATTTTTGTTTTTTTTTAAAAGTCAGCTTATGTACTAACATTTATCCCACCTAGAGTTGCTAGAAGAAAAATTAAGAACGCAAATAAAATTAGAAATAATTGATGGTAGACTTTTGCTAAGTTTCTAACAGCCAGACAAAATATTTGTATTTTATATTTACGTGTGTGTCTTTTGCTAAGTTTCTAACAGCCAGACAATATATTTGTATTTTATATTTATGTGTGCGTCTTTCTGAGTCTTTAATACATATATTCTCACCTTCGATATATATTGGTATAAATTATTAAACGTGATTTTATTCCAAGTCTTAACCACGAGGACTCATTAGCTATCATAAACTTGGGCTTAAGTATGTCAAAGCGATATTTTAATAAATTTAATTAAGTCGAACACTAGTTATAATATTTATATATTTATATTAATATTCAATAAAAGATTAACTACTCCAGCTATAAACTACAAGAGTGAAGGAGATCATTAGTGACGCTAAAAATAAAAAAATCATTCGAGCTACGAGCGTCATTAATGACGATACTTGAGTTTTTTTGAAAAGTCAACCACAATATACTCTCCAGCACATGAACATTGCATTTTTAACAAAAAAATAATATATTAGTAATACAATTATATTTTAACAGTTTCTATTAGTATTTCTTTTATTCAATATTACAATGGGCTGATTTATGTCATTACTTATTTTTGAAAATTATTCCAATATAACCCTTGTTATTGAAAAAATATTTGATTGATCTTAGGACGTTGTTTAAGAGATTCATAAATTTTAGCATAAGTAAAAAAAAGTGATTGATTAAATAATTATTCAAAAAGGAATCATGGAAGAAAATTTCCCATTCAATACGGACTTAATATAGTTGTTATTCACTATTCATTTTATTTGTCGGCTTTTTGAGAGTCAAAATTACATGGATATTGACTAATATTTCAAACGTATTCTTTCATCATCTTAATATGAGAAAGACTGCAATTAATTTCAGACGTTAAAATTCAAATGAAATTATATAGATTTTGACCAATAATTTTCAAGAAAGATTATTACTACTTATAGTGTTTTTGGTATAACTTTCAAACATTTAATTTGAAAGATTAAATAAGTAACTTTAAAAATTAGTCGATTCGAAATAATAGTTTTAAATAGTAGCACCAATCGTGCGAAGACCTTTCATTCCGCATGACACTCAAGTCTCTTCCTCTATAAATAGCTCACATATATGAGTTGTATTTTTTATATAGTTATGAACTGTCTCAATATTTGTTTTGTGTTTAATAGCATAGCAACAAAAGGATAGTTTGAAGAATCATATCAGAAATCATGAGTTCTAAGAGTAAAATGATGATCCAAGAGAAACGCTATGGTTTTTTTCAGTCAGTTTTCATGCATGCCGATAGCGTCGATATCTTGTTGATGATTTTAGGATTTTTGGGAGCGATTTGCGATGGAGTTTCTATGCCTGTGATGCTTATAGTCACCAGCAAACTCATGAACAATCTTGGTGGTAATGACTCTTCAAGTACCGATAGTTTCACGCATCATATCAATGAGGTATATCTCTTTTTCTGACATCAAACTTACATTTATCGTGTGGAGGATTTATTTTCATCTGTATCTGTATCACTAGACTGTAAGCCGTGACTACGATACCAATATGGACTAATGGTAACAAGAGATTTTTGTTTTGTTTATGTGATTACAGAATGCTTTAGCTCTGGTTTACCTGGCATGTGGACAATGGGTCGCGTGTTTCTTAGGTTTGTCTAATTTCTTTTTGCTACTTTTCAACGATTCATATGGGTTCTACTTCGGAGGCGGAGGCATATTTTTTTTTTTTAACTTTATTGGGGTTCGGGAAAATAGGGGAGAGGATAATAAAGTGATAAAATCTAACCTATACCAACAACTGTAAAAATTGAGATAATCAACTAATTGAATTTTTAACTGAACTCAATATTTTTAATAGTATAATGAGTATAGTGTGATATGATCAAATTTCTTCCATGTCCTCAAATTGGTTTAGTTGAGTTATTAGATAACGATTTCTTTATTTATGATATTTTTTTTAGAGGGATTTTGTTGGACAAGGACAGCAGAGAGGCAAGCGTCAAGGCTACGAATAAGATACTTAAAAGCAGTTCTAAGACAAGATGTGGGATACTTTGATCTACATGTTGCCAGCACCGCCGATGTCATTGCTAGTGTCTCTAGTGACAGTCTTGTCATTCAAGAATGCATTAGTGAAAAGGTTAGCTTAATTTTTCAAAATATATTGCTAACAGAATTTTTTCGTTAATTAATTTTGACAATGTTTTGCTATTAATTTCGTCACTAATATATATATAGGTACCAGTTTTCTTGATGAACGTATCAACATTTACTGGGTCATATGTGGTAGGATTTTTGATGATTTGGAAGCTGGCACTAGTGGGATTTCCCTTTATTATTTTCCTAGTGATACCAGGTCTTATGTATGGAAGGGCTTTAATGGGAATAGCAAGAAAAATCAGGGATGAATATGGAAAAGCTGGAATAATTGTGGAACAAGCAATTTCATCAGTAAGAACAGTTTATTCATTTGTTGGAGAAAATAAAACAATAGCAGAGTATTCTAATGCTCTTCAAGGAACAGTAGATTTGGGATTAAAGCAAGGTTTAGCTAAAGGATTGGCTATAGGAAGTAATGGCATAGTTTTTGCAATTTGGTCCTTTATGTCTTACTATGGTAGCAGAATGGTCATGTACAATGGAGAACATGGTGGCACCGTTTTTGCCGTCGGCGCTGCAATCGCCATCGGTGGACTGTAAGTAGCGACTCGTTATTTTTATTTTATTTGCCTTACTTTGATTTATTCCACCCTAAAAAAAAAGTACCTTTTTTGTGACTATTATTTCAAACATCTTCTTTCTTAGAAATCAAACAAACAAATTGAAATTGAGGGGATATTGTATACATTTTCATTTACGATTGAAAGGATTTTCCCTAAGAATAGAGCATATATTTTGGGATTAAAGTTTATTCTATATTCTATAGTGTGTATTAGATAAAACTTGAATAAACACTTTATCGATATTATGAAATTTTTCTCTATTCATGTGTTATGGTATAATATTATTTTGAATCAAACAATCTCTTAAATAAATAAGTAGTTTTTTTTTGGAAAATATTTCTCCATCTCCAACCATACGTTAAGAACGTATTTTTCAATAAAATATTTAATAAAAACGAATTATATTTGAGAACATATTTTCGAAAAAAATATTCATCATATAACTAACACATTAAATTCAGGAAGTTATTTCAAACTTCAGAAAAATAGGACAAGTTGGATAAACCTAGGAAATGTGTGATAATTCAATTTTTTGGACTGTTCATTTATTTCCAAATAAGACAAATTCCTTAAAATTATTTATGTGCTCCGTAGTTTATGGTCGTATTGTTTCATATGCTTTATCAGATTTTGAGTAATTTATAAAACATGATTTATTTTTATTTTTTTGCTGAACAGAGCATTGGGTTCTGGTTTGTCCAATCTTAAGTATTTTTCTGAAGCAAGTGCTGCTGGTGGGCGTGTAGTGCAAGTGATAAAAAGGGTACCGAAAATAGATTCGGACAATATGGAGGGCCAAACATGGGATAACGTGACGGGTGAAGTGGAATTCAAACACGTTGAATTCGCATACCCGTCAAGACCTGAAAGCATAATTTTGAATGATTTTAGCTTAAAAGTGTCAACGGGTAAAACCGTGGCATTAGTGGGAGGAAGTGGGTCAGGAAAATCTACCGTAGTAGCACTACTACAGAGATTTTATGACCCACTTGGGGGTGAAATTCTTCTCGATGGGATCGCTATTGATAAGCTGCAACTCAAGTGGCTAAGGTCACAAATGGGTCTAGTGAGTCAAGAACCTGCACTTTTTGCAACTACAATTAAAGAAAATATACTTTTTGGGAAGGAGGATGCATCTATGGAACAAGTAATTGAGGCTGCCAAAGCTTCTAATGCTCATAACTTCATCTGTCAGTTGCCTCAGGGTTATGATACCCAGGTGTGTGTTCCCTTTTATACATTTACTTTGTCCTTATCCTTACAAAATTGGCGATAGAATAATTGACCCGCCCAAATTTAAACTAGTTAGGTTAATAATTCATTTGTTGACTTAACTAGACGATGAATAGATTAAAAGTGAAATATTATATTAAAAAAAGAGTGTTGTTACTACTTTCAATTACTATTTGACACACTAGCACGAAGGAATAGTATTCTTGTCTTGCTAAAAATGTTATCACGCTGATTTCCACTTTGGCCATAAGCAAGTCGCTGTTAATGGATAGTTTTGTTCCCACGATTTGAGTTTAAATGATTAATTCTTTAGTGTTGAAAGAATTTTAAAAGGCACTTAACTAATGCTTTATTGATTATAAATGAAATGTCCCAGTTCATAGAATTTTCTTAGCTATCATTGTCTTTGCATGTTGTCAAACAAGTGGATTTTGCTGTTGAGTATGTCATCAAGTGGCTTTGACTAAATTAAACTAATCCAAAATTCTTTTTTTATAATGGTGCTGCAAACGTTTTGTCTCTCTGTAGTTAAGGACTTTTTTTCTCAATCAATTGAAAATTATTGCTTAATATGTTACAATTAAGTATATTCCGTTATTCCTATTTGGGACATCACAAACAACAACATACCCTATGTAGTCCCCACAAAGTAGAGTCTGAAGAGGATGGAGTGTACACAGACCTTATTCCTACCTCAAATGTAGAGGGATTATTTCTGTTAGACCCTCGGCTCAAGAAAAACAGTATTCGGGGAGATCACAAAATTACTACTAATTAGTTCTTAGTTGAATACTTTGTTTTTACGAAAAAGAGTCATATTTGCCCCTGTACTCTCAGAAAATGGTCATATTTACCCTTCGTTATACTTTTTTTGATATATTTGCTCTTGCCATCTAACTTTGAGGCAATATTTATCCCACATCCGTTAAATCTCCATATTCCCACATATGATTCATGATACTAGCAAAGGGTAGAATCTCTAAACTCAATTAAGTGCAAAAAGCATTTTACTCAACTAAGTTTATACTACCATATCCAAAACAAAAATTTACAAACTTTGAACTCATAAAGATTAAATCTTAGATCTAACTCTCTGCGTGCTTGCATGCGTACAGGTGGGAGAGAGAGGTGTTCAAATGTCTGGGGGACAGAAGCAGAGGATAGCTATAGCAAGAGCCATAATCAAGTCACCCAGAATACTCCTCCTCGACGAGGCAACCAGTGCACTCGACTCTGAATCTGAACGAGTGGTGCAGGAAGCTCTGGACAAGGCCGCTGTTGGCCGCACCACAATCATCATAGCCCATCGCCTTTCCACTATTCGCAATGCTGACCTTATTGCCGTGGTTCAAAATGGTCAAGTCAAGGAAATTGGCTCACACGATGAGCTAATTGAAGTTGAAGACGGACTATACACTTCCTTAGTCCGTCTCCAACAAACTGAAAACCCCAGTGATGAAATCCCAATTGCACCAACCAATAGAAACACAGTTTTTGCTCCATCAAATTTAAATTCTGGATTCACCTCTGACCATGAAGTACAAAATACAAGCAGCCGAAGGCTTTCAATTGTGAGCAGGTCGAGTTCAGCTAACTCAGCTGCGCAAAGCCGTAGATTTGATCAAAATGCAACAATTTCCAATACTCCAGAACAAGTTTTTCCAGTACCTTCATTCAAAAGGCTGCTGGCAATGAATTTGCCAGAATGGAAGGAGGCAACATTGGGATGCATAGGAGCAATATTGTTTGGTGGAGTTCAACCAGTGTATGCTTTTGCAATGGGGTCAATGATATCTGTCTATTTCTTGCCAAGTCATGATGAGATTAAGGAGAAGACAAAGATATATGCTCTGTGTTTTCTGGGGTTGGCATTCTTTTCCCTTTTTGTCAATGTACTTCAGCACTATAACTTTGCAGCCATGGGAGAGAAATTGACTAAAAGGATCCGGGAGAGGATGTTGTCCAAGATGCTTACTTTTGAAATTGGGTGGTACGACAAGGAAGAGAATTCCACCGGTGCTGTTTGCTCTAGACTAGCTAAGGATGCCAATGTGGTACGTCCTCTAGTACTGTTAGAGTTTAACTTTCATACACGAACAACGTAAAGAAATTTTATAGAATCAGGTAAGATCTAATGATAACATTTGCTTGTTATACAAATGTGCAGGTGAGATCATTGATTGGGGACAGGATGGCATTACTCATTCAAACAGTTTCTGCAGTGACTATAGCTTGCACCATGGGCCTAGTTATCGCGTGGAGGCTTGCATGGGTCATGATAGCGGTCCAGCCTCTCATCATAGTGTGCTACTATTTCAAGAGGGTGCTATTGAAAAACATGTCTAAAAAATCCATCAAGGCCCAAGAAGAAAGCAGCAAGTTGGCTGCTGAAGCAGTTTCCAATCTAAGAACAGTAACAGCCTTCTCCTCCCAGTCCCGGATTCTCCAAATGCTCAAGAAAGCCCAAGAAGGCCCACTAAGAGAAAGCATACGTCAGTCATGGTTTGCTGGAATTGGGCTTGGCACTTCGAACAGTCTCATGACATGTACTTGGGCTCTTGATTTCTGGTATGGTGGCAAACTCATGGCAGAAGGCCTCATAGGAGCTCAAGCCCTCTTCCAGACATTCATGATTTTGGTTAGCACTGGGCGTGTCATTGCAGATGCTGGAACCATGACTAATGATCTAGCAAAGGGTGCAGATGCTGTTGGGTCTGTCTTTGCAGTGTTGGATCGATATTCTTTAATCGAGCCAGAGGACTCAGATGGTTACAAGCCCAAGAAAATAACAGGCAATGTCGAGCTGTGCGATGTGGATTTTGCATACCCTGCTAGGCCCAATGTGATCATCTTCAAGGGGTTTTCAATAAAAATCGAAGCAGGAAAATCAACAGCATTGGTAGGACAAAGTGGATCAGGAAAGTCCACTATAATTGGTCTGATAGAAAGATTCTATGATCCATTAAGTGGTGTAGTGAAAATAGATGGCCGTGACGTAAGATCATACCACTTGAGATCATTGAGGAAACACATTGCACTTGTAAGCCAAGAACCAACATTATTTGCAGGAACCATAAGGCAAAACATAGCCTATGGAGCATCAGAAGAAGTGGACGAATCAGAAATAATTGAGGCTGCGAAGGCAGCAAATGCACATGATTTCATCTCAGCATTAAAAGACGGATATGAAACTTGGTGTGGTGACAGGGGACTGCAGTTGTCAGGAGGACAAAAACAGCGAATTGCTATAGCACGTGCAATATTGAAAAATCCAGCAGTGCTATTATTGGACGAGGCAACAAGTGCATTGGACAGTCAATCGGAGAAAGTAGTGCAAGATGCACTTGAGAGAGTGATGGTTGGGCGGACAAGTGTGGTGGTGGCACACAGGCTAAGTACTATACAGAATTGTGACACAATTGCTGTATTGGACAAAGGCAAAATTGTGGAGAAAGGGACTCACTCTTCTTTGTTAGCTAAAGGACCCAGTGGAGTTTACCACTCTCTTGTTAACCTTCAAAGAGCACCAAACTCTAACAACACCTTCATCAGTTAATCTCATCATCAAATGATATGGGTTGATAATCCCCAATAATCTTGAAGCTAAACAGCCTCTTCTTTTTCCTTGTTTTCCTACTTTCTTTCCCAAACAACTTTTTGGGAGATTTGTTGGCTGCTTGGAAATCTTTGTCCCATTTTAATGTATATATATTTTGGTATTGTTAGCAAATAGCAATACATTTAATTTAACTTTCTGTTTCATCTTGTAAGAGAAGAGCTTCATAGATAAATTGTTCGATCAGTATTAAAGGTAAAATCTTATGACCTTAATACTAAAAGACCTCAGAAGGCCAGAATAGACTAGAGGTTCAGCATAGTGGAACGTATCAACAACTTAAACACCAATCAAGTAAGAACAGTTGTCATCATTGAAACAAGTTACACTAAAAACAGGAAGGGGAAATGTAGAGAAAGAAGCAGACAACAAAGTTCTAGGATCCAGGGAAATAGAGTCTCGCATAATGTTATTAGCTAAATCTTGAGAGATCGAAAATCAGGATTTTCACGATATCAGTGACTCCCATGGATTTGATGTCAATACGAAACAACAGAAAACATCATCCATACAACCTCAAATAGCTTCTGCTTTCGATAGCTTCAGGAACCAATATTAGATTGGTAAAAGCCATCAGCCACACATCAAATCCTAACTCAACAATATAAGTCTGCTAAAACCTCAGCTTCAGACTGCATACTCAGAAGTTAGAATTCTAACATCAATACAGCTTCACACAAGGATGAATCCGCGGTGGCACATTTGCAAAAGTAGTTCACAACTACCACCACCTTTTCACTTAAATCTATCTCCTAGAATCTTCTTCATGACCCTTCAGAGGGTTTTCCTTTCAGTCAACAACGATATCAATTCAATAGTTAAAAACATCCACCTCTACAGAGGATTTCGGACAATCACCAATAGAACGTAATATTTTGATTGGAATATAGATTTAGCATCATTTAAGAATTAAGATATGCTAAAGGGTGCTCTTCAATTTTCCAGATTTGGATCACTAAATAGAAAATTATCCTCAACCTGTTAGATCTTCAACATACATTACAACAACTATAGTTCATAAAACAAAAGATCCTTATATTACCACAGAAAATGAAAAATACAAGCCAAAAGAGAAACCATGAATTCAACTTACTACTTTCTGTTGACCCTTTTCAAAATCTTCTATCAGAAGGGGGTCAACATTTTCTTCGGGTTCCCAAGTAGCCTCCTCAATATCAGTCCATTTAACCAAGTACTCGCCTTTCCCGTCCTCACCCTCTCTCTTCTCCAAGATGCACTCTGCCTCTGCATATTCCAATCCAGCCTCAAAATCTCTCACCAAATCCTCAGATATCAGCCATGCTTTGACCCATTCATTATCCTCCCCATCCTTCCATTTCACTAAATACTCTACATTTTCACCTTTTCCTCTCTTCTCCATTATCTCCTCCACATGTGCATACTCAAAAATTGCATCCTCCAATACTCTAATCACATTCTCTAATCCCAATCTTCTCGCGAATTGCACTGGGTTTCCTTTAGGTGTTTGATTCAAGACCATCCTCGCTAAGCTCAGCGGCGTCTGCCCTCTGTAATCTTTCACCTCGGGGTCTGCGCCGAGTTCAATTAACAGCTTGGCGACCCCAGGCTTCACATAGCCGGCAGCCATATGCAGAGCCGTCAAGCCGCCGCTCCTATCGCGGTAATTGACGTCGGCGCCGGCTTCAGCAAGCAGCTTGACGCAAGGCTCCGACCCGAGTCCCGATACAAAGAGCAAAGCCGTTCGTCCATCATCATCAACAGCATCCACATCCCTGCCGTCCTCAGCTTCGATAAGTTCCCGAAGAGCCGATTCATCTGGCTTTTTCGCAGCATTCCACCAAGGGGTTTCGTACTCAGCGACAACATCTTGAGCGATGAAATTAGAGGGAACCCAGGTAGGGGCATGTTCATCTTTCCACTCAATCAAATACTCCATTCCTTTCCCACCTTCAATTGCTCGACTCCCAATGATTTTGTTAACTTCTCCATACGTTTCGTCGGCATCGTAATCTTCAAATTCTTCTCGTCGTTCTTCTGCTGCTGCTGCTGCTTGTTGCTGCTGATTCTGAAGCGTGGCAAATACAAGTGGTAAATTATTAGTACTACTATTCAGTTTTTTAAGTGGGAGATAAGACTGATGGGGTAGGGGAGAGAAGGTAGGGAATTGAGAAGAGAATTTGAGTTTGAGTCGGGAGAGAGATGAATTGACAAAGAGAGCATCCATTGGAGAAGTGGAAAGGAGATGTGGTGGCGCTCTCTCTTTTGAATGGCCATGAACATCTCCATAATCCTATGAGAAGGATGCCCTTAAGATAAGATATTATATCTATTCACTTCAGTAAATGACTGAGTTGGCGTTTACTCAAAACTGCTGGAACTTTCTATCCACGCCCGAACAAGTAAGGGATGTTCAAATGCAGTGGCGGACCCAGGATTTTCGTTCAGGGGGTTCGAAAAATAAAAGTATAAACGTGTAAATAAGCCAACAAAATAAAATTTCAAAAAAGTAGTAGCATATAGCTTATAGGTACAATTTTTAGGAATGGGAGTATGGGACCCTTGAATTTTTTGGGTTTAACACCACATTTTAGCACGTTTTATTT
>JAJONZ010001670.1:0-25701 GCA_029582445.1 Solanum paucissectum | reverse complement strand
CTCTTCGACAAAAGAGGGATTGAATGATTGTAGTAACAAGTCACAAAGTAAGTATGATTTATATTTCCAAGAATCAATAGACGATAAAACTAGGGTATTTGTGATCCCCCCAAGCTCTTAACCTAGTAAACCTTATAGCAGTAACCTTTTATACTTTCTAGCTTGCAAGATAGGTAAGTTAGATATCACCTAAGTGGTTGGTCCCCTAAATAAATAAATTTTACCACACAACTTGGTCTCTCTATGGGTGTATTCCTTACTAAGCCTTACTCTTGACCCCATATTAGCTATCCCTTGGTCTGTTCAAGCTATTAGGTAAGGGTTGGTAGCCTAAAATCTCCATTGTATAATGTATTTTCTAGTTCGTTACCCCCTTTGTCTGGAGAGTAGGAATAAAGTGAGTTCTAGCTAACGTAGGCCTCCTTTAAAAAGTAATCAAAGAAAATAGAAAAACAATAAAGTTACTAGTTATTAGGTCTACTTCTTTAATTTCTCATGGTTCCTGCAACACTAGTTGTGGAATAAGCTAGCCATGCTTTGGTGATCACAACTCATATTAATTTGGTTAAGATAAATAATAAACTTACAATTAGAGTAGTTAAATTATGTAATCTTGAATTGAAGTTTCAATTTTATGATAAAGATAAGTGATATAATGTAAACCAAACGATTCAACAATTAAATAGAAAAGTTGTTTACAACATAATTCTTAAAACCAACAATCTGAACTCTGAAAATAAATAATAGAAAGAGTTTTTATAAAAACTAATCCTAATTCAAATAAGCTAGGGAAACTAAGGAAAAATAAATTTCGGCAACATTTTCTACGACCCACGATCTACAGGTCGTAGAGTCTCTCTCTCTCTTTAAATTAGTATTCAAAACGTTTCTATGGTTCTTTTCAATGGACAAGACCTACGGTCCGTATACCTATGTACGGTCCATCCTGTTCACTCGTAGTCCCATTAATGGAGCCTAACTTTCTTATCTTTTCTATGACCATGAACCTACCATTCATAGAACTTTCTATGATACATAGCCTTTTTTCGTAGCTCCAGCCTTTTCTTCAATTCATGCTACCCTATATACAAGTTTTCCCTATGGCTCGTAGAAGTTACTATGGCTCGTATGTTGGGTCGTACAATCACCAAATCATGCTGCTAACGTTGTCTTCTAAATCGAAGCTACCAAAACCTATTTTCCAACAAAATAAAGGGAAAACACCATTAAATCTACTAACAAATGCTTAGTAGAAATGCAAAACTTCAAGTTTAAAGCATTACAAATACCTTATATCCACAGACCACGGTACATCAATACTCTCAACTTAAAATCGTTGCTTGTCCTCAAGTGATGCTAGTATCACATAACGACACTATGTAAAAGAAGTACTAGAATTTAGGAAATCACATGGTCTTTTCCAAACAACACATTCTCCATTATTTATTGATCAACACAGTGCAATCATGTATTTTTCAACAGGCAAACATACATGATGAGGCTGAGATTTTGACTTATTTGAGGCCTTTAGAGTTCAAAAAATAGTGCCCTCAATGCCTATTTGTGTCCTAATGTGATGATACTTTGATGATTTGCAGCTATGAAGGGTGAAGGACAAGGAAAGAATGAATCTACAAAAAGAGGGGAAAAAACATTGAAAAGAGTGTAAGCTCCCAACTAAGGATCGCCGATAACAATGGGTTGATCACCCAATAGGTTCGGACCTCGCCTAAAGAGGCAGTATTCACTTCTCTAAATATTCAAGATAAATTGATGATGCAAAGTGTAAACGATGATTCGTCGAAGTAGTTGGTGAAGCTAAAAGCTTCATCACCAAAGGTGACAGACTTCTATGTTAAAATGAAGGTTGAATGGGTGAACAATGGTGGTAACTGATGATTCACCGAATGTGAAAGGCTGACTCAATCGAGTTTGTCGACTCAGATCCAAACACCTAAAAAGTGAAGCCAAGAAAGGGTGAACTAAAGAAAAAAACAATGATTTGTTGAATCGTGTAGGCGAGCCCGACTAATGTCATTGATCAGGTCGCGCATGAAATTCTAGGTTATGTATTGGGGAATTTATAAAAAGCCCAAGGGAGAGAGAAAATGTATCTATTATATATCTTTCCCATTTTAACTTATTCATATTGAAAACTAGACTTCTTCTACTTTTCTCTTAGTTTTGGGGTTTTGAAAAATCTTGCAATTTATAATTGAGGGTTCAATTCACAGTGGGTTTTGAAGATTATTGTTAATTATCAATACTTTAATCGTTGAAAACATAATTGGTATAATTTCTTTTCCCTTTATAATGCTTGGCTAAATCCCTAATTCTAAGGTGTGGTTATAGAATTTTGTGTTAATTTAATTTAGTGGGTGTAGTGTCTTGCTCTGTTTTTATTCTATTCATTTATATATTTGACTTATTCATCATGGGGTTAATTTATGGGTTATGTAACACCCAAAAATATCTAAGCTAAGATCCGAACCAATCTTCATATGTCATAGGGTTGTACTAGATGATTTTTCATTTTGCATAGCTGTTAAATTCAATTATTTAACGTAGAAGGATATTTGGAGATTAATTAAGTTTATAATAATCCTCTAACACAAAGTTGAGTTGAAAGTTTCCTTATCGGTTAAGTTTTCATATAATATTTTACTTTGGTCAACTTCTAATGACAATATCTCTTAGCGTATGAAGAGTTAGGTGGCCCGTACCGTATCAAATAAAAGGTCTGAAAATTTTCTTTCAAACGCCACCAAGTTTGTGTCATTCTGAATTCGGAGTAGAGACTTATGATTATTTTACTAAATAATGTAGTGCATTTCCATTTTGACAAGCGGAAAAATTCTAAATAAGTTAATTTTCTTCTCCTTATACCACTATGAAAATCCTAAAAACGGATTTCTTAACTCGTATAAAGCCCTAACAAATCCTATTTTCAACTTCTAATTTATCCATCTCCTCTCTTAAACACTAAGACAAAATTCAAAGGAAAATCAAAGCATAAGACTTCAAAGCATGATTCTTTCAAATATTTTAAAGATTCTGTTTCAAGCAATGTTTTTCCAAAACAATTTCAAGATTAAACTTTAAGGTAAATCCTTCTCCAAAAATTTCAATCTTTTCAATTCAAATTCCTTCTTATAATCATGAATCATTAATAGAATTCTTAACCTTTGGCCATAGGATTTTCAGGAATCTAATTCAAGAATCTTAAGAAAGGATTTCTTGATCGTTCATCTTCAAATTAGGGTTCTTCTTCAAGATACATTGAGCGTTTAAGGTATGTACGGTATTTAAAGTGAGGAACTTTGCGCTTCATCATGACCTACTCCTACAATATATGTTTTAAGATCAAAGCTAGGGTTTTCACCCAAGATTCTATGATTTAATTCCCTTTATCTCTTATCATTGATACTTGATCTTTATTATCAAAATTATGTTACTTTATGTCATTAGTGAATATTCATTCATGGTTCATGCTTATTATATCACATGGACTCCTATCTGATTAAAGTTATTTAAAAACCTTGTCGTAGTATTTCATATGCATTAATGTCACAAATAAAATATGTTCAATATTTTAAAGAAGTCTTTAAAGAAAGAGTTAAAGAAAGTATATTTAGTTTTAAGTACATTATTTTCAATAAGTATTTCAAGAATAACATACGGATGATGTTTTATTATAGTTTTTGCATGATTTATGAAAAGATGTTTTATGATTTAAAGGTTGCTTTTTGTGTTCATCAATATTGTTGTGAAAGGTTTTCTCACATAAGAATATGATCATGATTGTGAAAGGTATTTTTCACATATGGATTCACATTTGTTAAAGGTCTTCTCACCTATGCTTGAATTATATTTTAAGGAGCTATTATATGTTTTTATTTTAAAGATGTTGATTGGTAATTATCACTGCTTTCCTATGTTATAATGATATTTGACTTTTATCCATTCCGTTGGGATTTAGACTTAGCATCGAGAGGATTTGAGGTGGAGGCTCAAATAGGATAGTTTCTAATAGCACCCTCTAGTCCCTAACTACATGCCCCAGTAGGATTGTCTTAAATGACGTAGCTAGTGGATCCACATTAGCAAAAAATGATGTATACAAATTCTACCTTGGCAAGTAGATTTCCCTTTTTTTGGTATGAGGGATATATCGGATTCCATGTTATAGCTCACATCGTCTTAGAGTTGGTTAAAGCTAACATTCCACAAAAAGAACTATGTTATCTTCTAAGGTTTAATGAAAGTTTCTCAAATGATTTCAAGTATACATTTACCTCATATATGACTTACCATTTCTTTATATAGGATTTTATCACGTTTTAATTGGTCTTGCATATCATGTTTAAATTAATCATGCCCGACTTTATAAATTATCATACATATATCTCATATTTAGTATATTCAAAGTACTTATTCTCATACCTCTTGTGCGTTCATTTTCATGTGATGTAGATTCAGGATCCTAGTTAGTTAGATTGCAACTTCCATTCAAAAGATGATGAATTCTCTTATATCAAGCAATCAAGTATGTTTGTCGTTCTAGTATGTTATTTCTACTCACTTGTTTTGATTAATGTAAGTGGGATCATGTCCCACTAACTATAATCAGTATTAGTAGAGGCTTCATAGACAGTCAGTTAGAGTTATTGTATTCAGTCTGTTTTATTTAATGCTCCTTTCACATTATAGTTGTTGTATACAGACTTTGTTAAAAAATATATTGAATTGGTATTCCATAATTATGGTTCCGCTCAATAATTTTCATTATTTAACATGTTCATAGTTAGTTGCTCATGACTATACTAGTATCAAGAGTTTTCTTGAAGTCACTTGTGATTCTAAGCACCATGTTACGACTAGGGAGTAGTCTTGGGTCGTGAAAAACTTGTTTTTTAGAGAACAGGGTTAAAGTGTCCTAGGGTGTCGATGAAGCCGTGCCTAGTAAATTCTTGCGGAATGGTACAGACGTTTGTACTTCCTTTCAATGGGCTGCAAGCTATTTAGAAAATGTTTCCCTTCTTTTATATTCTAGACCGTGCAATAGAATTGTCCCCTAAGAAACTTATGAAAATGCATGCATTTCTCCAATCTATTTACCTATGCCTTTCTTTGAGGTTGCAGGAATCATAAACTCAGATCCTTATCGATGATTTACTCTGACATAAAGCCATTAGAAAGTATAGAGATTGAACAAGTGATTTAGAGGAGTCATCATGTTGTTTACCTTATTTGATAAAAAAAATTCACTCTATTCATATGAATCATGCGTTGAGCCAAAATATCTTATGCTCTCAAACCCTTTTTGAAATCATTCTATAAATGATACCTTTAAGGAAAAGGTATGTTTTAGAACGCTTGGGGTAGTGTTGTCACAAAAGAAATATGGTGTGATTTGTCTTGTTAAGAGCCATTTATAATAGAATTTGCTAGAGCTAGAATTTTTAGGTTAGAAATGTAGTAACCTTAAAAGAATGGGAATAGTAATTGAGTAAAGTGTGTAATTAGAATTATGCACCCAATAAAGTTAGTAGCGAGGTGATGTTCCCTTATGTTATTGCTAAGACTTAATATGAGTGTTATAGATCTTATGTTAGTATCACAAAGAGAGTTATTGCTTAAGGTGACTTAGAATATTCCATTGTGTTAATATAGATCAAGTTTCTATATGGTGAGCGGATGTTAAAATGTGAAATAGTTTAAGTTGATAGGCATGCAATGAGTGTAAAGATTCAACCAGAAAGTATATGTTTTTCCCATGCGAAGTAGTAAGTTGCGACAAAATATATATTTAGGTAGAAGAAGACTTTAAGCTTTAGAAAGAGAGATGTGCACCTAAGATATTATAGTATAAATCGTGTGAGGCTCTAAGCTTATAATTTTATATGTGCTCTTAGTCAGTATCCTTGAGTAAAGTTAGTGTAGGATAATTTAGAGGATATGAAATAGGTTCACAAACATAGAATACGGCTTTAGACTTAAGGGGTTAGATAATAAGGTGATGTGCTCAGAATTAAAGAGTTATGATGCGATAACAATTCATTCCTACTCTAGCTTATTCCTCTAATTTCAATTATTACGACACTTTGTTTATTTCTTGCATATCAATGTTATACTCATGACCTATGTTTATGCACTTCAGATAGATTCATGACTATCCACAGTTTCTATAATATGAAGTAAATAATTCAGCACAACGATCCCAATCTTACTTCATGAAATCAAGAGTTTCCAGTCCTATGTTAGATGAGTTATGATATATATATATACTTACACTTATGTTTCAAAATGCACTCAATCCCTTGAACTCATGATAGATACCCTTAGTAGCTAGCGAAATCACCCTATTTCATGCATATTCTTATATTACATTTGTTGAACTATTCATGATTATGATCTTTTTGCTCTAAGTTCTTCTAGTAATTCATTTTCAATTTTGATAGCGATACTGATAATATATTAGTATTAGTTTATGTGAGAGGGTAAATGACCCTTATTGTGAAGATGGTAGCATACTTATTCCATATAAATAAGGTTATAAGTGTGCAGGAAGACCAAAATGAGGTTTGGTTATATATAGTAGTTAGATGAGAATATTTGGTGTTTATCTTTGCAGTAATTCATGAAATTTTTATTGGTAGAGCTGATAAGAAAGGAAGAAATTCCTAGAAAAATTGGTTACCTAGAATTTCATAAAGTGGTTCTAGTACTTGGCTTGAATGGTGTTGATAACATAAAGTTATTATAGTACTAGACTTTTATATGGTGTTGATAACATAAAGTGGCTATAGTACTAGGCTTGAATGTTGTGTTGATAGCATGTGGATAAATGCATGATGCATTAAGTGCTTCTTGATTAGAACTCAAGGTTAGTTGAACACAATTCTAACGAGTATTATTCATAGGATGAAATTCCATGGAGATGTATATAACATGATTTAAAAAAAAAATATTAGTATAAACATCTCATGCGGTAGATATTTTCTCCTTTATTACAACTTGACTATCATTTGAGGAAGAATGATTTCAAGGATGAGATATTGTAACACCCCAAAATCTCTAAGCTAAGATCCGAACCAATCTTTACAAATGTATAGGGTTGTACCAGATGATTCTAAATTTTTCATAGGTGTCAAAGTCAATTATTTAGTGTGGGAGGATATTTTGAATTAATTAAGGTAACACTAATCCTTTAACACAAACTTGAGTTGAATGTTTCCTTATCGGTTAAGTTTCCATACAGGATTTTACTTTGGTTAACATCAAATGACCATATCTCTTAGCACATGAAGAGTTACGTGGACCGTAACCTATCAAATTTTAGGTCTATGAATCTTATTTCCAACGCCACCAAGTTTGCATCATTCTGAATTTGGAGTAGAGAGTTATAATTATTTTACTAAATAATATAGTGCATTTGAATTTTCATAACGGGAAAATTATAAATAAGGTTATTTTCTTCTCCTTATACCACTAGGAAAACCTTAAAAATGGATTTCTTAACTCCTCTAAAGCCCTAATAAATCCTATTTCCATCTATTAATTCATCCCTCTCCTCTCTCAAACCCTAAGACAAAACTTTAAGAAAAATGACAGCATAAGACTTCCAAGCAAGATTCTTTCAAATAATTTCAAGATTCTTCTTCAAGCAATGTTCTTCCAAATATTTTTCAAGATTCATCTTCAAGGTAAATTCATCTCCGAATATTTCAATCTTGCCAATTCAGATTCCTTCTTACAATCATGAATAATTAATAATATTTTTAACCCTTGGCAATAGGATTTTCAAAAATCCAATTCACAAATCTCAAGAAAATATTTCTTGATCGTTCTTCTTCAAATTAGGGTTCTTCTTGAAGATTCATGGAGTGTTTAAGGAATGTAAGATAATTAAAGTGAGGAGCTTTAATTTACGCCAAAATATATGTTCTTAAGATCAAACCTAGGGTTTTTTCACCAAAGATTCTATGATTTCGAATTCCCGTTATCTCCCATCATTGATTCTTGATCTTTATCATTAAAATTATGGTACTTTATGTCATTAATGATTATTCATTCATGGTTCATGCTTATTATATAAAATGGACCCATTTCTAATCGATGTTATTTTAAAAACTTTGTCGGCGTATTTAATATGCATTGATTTCACAAATAATGTATGTTTAAGATTTTAAAGAAGTCTTTCAAGAAAGTATATTTAGTTTTAAGCACATTATTTTCTAGAAGAATTTAAAGAAAGTATTATTATCTTTAATTTAAAGTGCATGATTTTAGAAGAATAACAAGAAAGTAAATTTTACTTCAATTGCATTATTTTCAAGAAGTATTACAAGAAACTGATTAACCTATGGATGTTGTTTTTATGAAAGTTTATGCATGATTTATGAAAATATGTTTTATGATTTAAAGTTTGATTTTGTGTTAAGAATCAGCTTTATTGTAAAAGGTTTTCTCACATACGAATATGATTAGGATTTTGAAAGGTGTTTTTCACATATGGATTCACATTGGTGAAAGGTTTTCTCACATATGCTTGAATTGTATTTTAAGGTGCTATTCTATATTTTTATTTTAAAGATGTTGATTGATATTGATCATTGCCTTTCCTACGATCTATTATATTTGACTTTTATCTTTTATGTTGGGATTTAGACTTAGCACCAAGAGGATTTGAGGTGAATGCTCAAATAGAGTAGTCTGTAGCAGCAACCTCTAGTCCCTAACTATGTGCCCCCGTAGGATTGTAACAACCCGTATCCGAAAAAGGGATAAAACCAGATTTTTGGGAAGTTGCAGGTGCCAGCCTCGGAGGCCAACCTCGGCCCGTGGGTTGAACCACAGACCGTAGGTGGGTCTATTGATTGGTCACCTTGCTAAAGTGGTTAAGCCCAAGAACTACGGCCTGACCTACAGACCGTAGGTCAGACCACGGTCCGTGGTTAGGGTCTGTGGTTCGAGGCCCCAAATCAAGTCTCTAACCACCATCCACGGTCCACCACGACGGATCGTAGGTCAGACCACGGTCCGTCGACTGGGTTCGTCGGTGGCTGTTCTAAGTTATTTTTCAGGGTTGGTTGGGTCTTTTCCTAATTAATTAGTTCCTAAGATATGTCATTTTTTCTATGTTTAGGACCCCCTATATTAGTTTTTTTACCCCCAAATTTCCCGATAGAAATTATTCTCTTTAAACTCACCAAAAGAAGAGCTCTCAAATATTTCTCTCTAAAACTTGAAGAAGAAGAAGAATGATTCATCTAGGGTTTCAAGATAAGGTTCCAATTCCTCCATTGAAGGCTAGCATTTGATAGTTTTCATCCATGGATTCCTTTCATTCACGGAGTTCCTAATTCTCTCTATTTCAAATAGTAGAATTTCCCAATTGAGTTAGGGTTTTCTTCAATTAGCATGGGTTCTTATCATTATTGATTTAAATGATTGAATTATGATCTTCTATGCATGAATTGATGAATTGCAATGATTTTATGATGAATTCCTCCATTAACCCATGTAATCCCTATGTTTTCAAGTTGTTAATCATATGATGAGGGATTTTGAGTATAAATCAAGTATCTTATGAAATTAAGCATGTACTGCAAGCTTTACATGTATTTATGATGAAATCCATATCAAACCCATATTTTCTAAGAGTTTATGATTGAAAGTGGGTTTTAACCTAAACAAGTAAATTATGAACTTATGCATTGTTTATGAGAATCTATGCAAATGTTTAACGGTGCTTTGAGAGTAAAGTACCAATGATAATGTTGTGTTGTGAAATGATATTCTCACTAAAACACATAACTAGCATGATGTGAAAGGTTTTCTCACATAACAAGGATTCTTAGGTTGAAAGGCTTTCTCACCTAAATGAATCAAGAGTAAGAGCTATCCTAATGAACTAGTTTGGATAGGTTGTCCAAGGACACCTTTTCATGAGTAATGAATTCAAGTAAGAAATGACTATTCACTGTGTTTTATTATTTAAAAAAAAGAAAACAAAATGATGTTTAAGAGTCGCCACTTAATTTTTAAAGAAAAATCAAGAAAACTATTTTTTCAAAAGATTAAAAATAGAAAATCTAATGAAAATATTAAAGGGGGTTCGGGGTTCATATTAGCATTTCGAGAAGGGTTTAAAAGCACCTGAAATGCCCACTAACACGCAGTAATCTAGTAATTAACTATTTGGCTAAATGATTTTAAGAAAATACGCATACTTGAATAAGTAGAGAAAGTAAATAACTTTTGAACTCATTTTTTCTTAGGGGAAAGGAAATAAGGATGTTACTTAAGCAGAAAAATACTAGACGTTTTAAAGTTAAATAAAATATACTTATTTGATTTTAACAATTATGGTTAATTCATCTTTTGGGGAATTGAATTAAGGAAAGACCTTAGAATTAAATAGCAAATAAAAAATTAAGCAAATACAAAAACAGATAAAGTAAAGAAAGAGAGGGCTTTGGGCCCAAGTCTGGTTTTCTGTCCGCCTGGGCCAGTACTTGGGCCTAATTTCATTTTGGGCCTTATAGCCTGTTTTCAACTGTCCTAAGATAAGCTAATTTCTTCATTGGGCTTTAGGCCCACTTCTTGCATTTGGTACCTGTCCTAATAACTAATACATAATAATAAGTAAGACAAAAGGGCTCCCAAAGTAACAAAATACAACTTAGGAAATAAAGGTGGGCTTTTGGCCCAATTTCTCCAACAAGCCGATCTTCAGCGCTTTATAGTGTATACTTAATGTATACGGGCTCTCGGGACCTGTTCTTCAATTTTTACGGATGGATGACTCGATAAAGGTGGAATTTGAGCCTTTATGGCTCTCTCGAAATGCAAGAGAATGGAGAGTCCAAATGGACTCGAACGGGTGAGTTCATGCAAAAAATGAATAAAAAAAAGGAATTAGCAATTGATCAGTGAATAAGATCTATAGCAGTAATTACATTATGCAACAACATCAACTTGTCATAGGGTTATAAATGCATTAATATATGGATTATAATTGAGTGACCAACAACTTAACATAATAGATCAACAAATCCACAAGAAGAGAAATCAACAAATAGAACTGAAGCTCAAATAAGTTTCAAATTTAAGCAACGAAGATTATGATGACACACTAATGGAATAGAAACAGACTCCACTTTCAATTCCTAAGCTACATGAAGACCTTAAATATCATTGAAAAAAAAAGGAGGGGCCATTATATGACTCTGATGCAAACAGTGAACTAGAAAAACTTGAAACATATGATTTCTACACAATTTCAAATACAAGATCACAAGTTTGCCTTCTGTACAAAATGGAGAGCAAACAAATAAATACCTTCAATATGCTAAGATCATAGAAATAAAATAAAGAGGATTAATAAGGGACATATGGAGTTAAGAAAAGATCTAATGATAACATGTAATTTAAGAGAAACAAAACAGTCAGCTAAAGAGGGATTAAGATCTAATTTGACGTAGTAACATTGTCCTTTTAAGTTTGAAACAATTTTTAAACAAAGCAAACCAAGGAAACGATGCAGAGGTCTGTAGCAAGCACTTTCAGATTCGAATGGAAATACGATACTAAAGAAAACAACTAGAACAAATACATTACTACTAAAAGGGAAATAAACCTAAACACTACTACTTAATCTTAAGCAAGATTCAAACAAGAGAAAATGGTAAATAAGAGGTTGAGTCAAGATGGTCACTCAAACAGGCAGCACCATTCAAAACAGGCTAATTAGATCACTGATTTGCAGTAAAAAACAAGTCGAAACAATCTGAAAATTTCAACATTTGAATGCCTCATACGGTAAAATCAAACGGCCACACATCATGAAACCAAAGACATGAACAAAAATAACTATTACCTTTTGGGGTGCATCGCTCCGAGACAAGACGAGTCTTTCAATGAGCTTTCACATCAAATACGACTCCAAGAAATCAACAAGAACGTCAAGCATATAAAAATGAAACCGAAACTTGAGTACTCTCTATGTCACTTTGTCTATTTTGGGTCCGTTTAACCCTGGAAACTTTATATTCAGGATTTTTCTTTATGTATGAGTTCTTGCCTCTATTAATGAAATATATTCTTCAACCCCTCTTTTTTCAACTTTTTTCCAACCCCAAATAATGAAAAAGAAGATACTATTTATAGATGAAATTAGGGCTGAAAGAGGGGGAGAATTCGGGATGACGAAATTTCAAACTTGAATTTCAAAATTCTTGAAGATAAGGTCGAACAGCTGGAAATTGTACCAATTCCAAATAGAGAAGGAAAACCGTTCGATTTGAGCGAAGGAAGATCTTGCAAAGAGATGACTCCACCTAGAAGATTCGCGTACGAATAATAAGGCGAGGAGAGAGGACGACGCGACTAGGCTCGAGTCACATTTCTGGGTTGATTTCTGGTTCTGGGTTTCGTTGTTCTTGCTGGGAAGAAGAAGCGAGGTCGGGTCACGTTGGTATTGATGTTGTATGGTTGCTGGGTATTTTGAGTAGTGGGCTGGGATTTGCTCAATTGGAACTGGAAGGGTGAAAAGGTGAATGGGAATTGGGCTGAAGGAATTAAAATTGGGCCGGAAAGGTTTGGTAAATTGGGTTGCTGGAAATTGCAACATAAAAGCACCAAAATGATCCTTTAATTGGTTGGAAATATATTGACTAGGAATAATAGCCCAAATAAATATTGATTGTGACCAAATCGAATTTAATCGATGAGTTTGGTCAATACTTAGACAAGACGAATTAACACGAATTAATTAATGAGCTTCTTACTCTTAACGAAATAAAATAATTAACTTAATTACAAACTAACCAATTTAAATAACTCAAAATTATAACTATAGTTTATACTAAACTAAATTAATAAAATATTTTAATTTTAAAAATTGCAAAATCTTTCAAGACGATCTTCAAATATTTATACTATATATAATTATATGAAATATACTTATTGCTTAAAAACTATAAAAACCGACTGAAATTACTTAATTATTCTAAATCGTTTGAAAATTGAGAAGCTCGAAAACTAATCCATATCGTGGAGGGTCAAAATTGGGTGTCAAAACCATGGGAATTTATACTTAGTACCGAGTGGATATTGAATGTGAGATGGAAGGTCTCCCATAGTATAGGCCGGGTTTCCAAAGTGATCTCATGATATGGAAGCTCCCCCATAGTAGAGGTCGGGTTTCTAGTAGCAATCTCCTTATCCCATAAACTATGTGCCCTAAATATTATGTCGTGCTTAAAGGGAGATTTTTTGTCTTTTCTTAATTGTTCTAACCCAATACTATGTCGTTTTACCTTCTACCCTAAACCCTCAATAAAGGTTTTAAACCCCCAAATAACCCATTTGAACTCATTCTTCTAAATTCCAAAAGCTAGACCAATTTCATCCTCCTGAATCCTCTCAAGTCTGAAAAAAAAAAAAAAAAACTAGGGTTCCATTCAAGTTTCCAAACTCACTATTTTTTTTGGGCTTAAAGATTCAAGGTATGTTTGTATTAACCTATGGAGTCTTTTCCCCATAGGGTTCTTAAATCTCAAATTTTACAAAGATAGATTACCCAATCAAAGTTAGAGTTCCTTTAATCTTGATCAAATTGATTGTTTTCTATCTATTAATGCATGAATTGAAGTAATTATATGTTTTGGAGTTAAATTCATATGAACTCATGCATGCCCTATGAATTTTAGACTATGAGCATATGACAAAGTTTATGAACTATGAATTATAAATTTATGAAGTTATGCATGTCCTTTCTATTGAATTTATATGAATGATTGAGGTCGCTTTGAGAGTAAAAGAATTGATGTTATTATTGTGAAAGACTATTCTCACATGAAGGATTCGTAGGGTTGAAAGGTTTCCTCAACTAAGTTTGAATCATTATTTAGGAGCTATTCTAAATGAACTCTAGCTTGTATTGGTTACTTAATTGTGCATTTCCATGGATAATAAGATGAATATGATTAATGATTATTCCGTGGAATTTATGCCTAGCACCGAGTGGACTAGCTGCGATTAACCATGTCCCATAATTATGTGTCACCATAGGTTTGGCTAAGATAGAAATTAGCTTGTGAATTCACATTAACTCAAGATTATGGTTTGTACCTTGGAAAGTAAGGACAACTATTTTCGGCGTGGGTTAGACACAAGATTCAATGTTATAGCTCACATGGTTTATGTCGGTTAACGGCAAACTTTCGACAATAACAAACTAAGGTTACTTTCTAAAAGTATCTCACATGTGTTTTAAAGATGATTAGCTTGCATTGACCATGATTATGACTTATGTTTCTAACATGTTATCTTACAATTTAGCTTTGTCATTGAGTGTATTGTAAAATCCCCTTTCGTATGATTTTGTAACTCTTTTGTATTCCTATCATACTTAGTATATTCCATTTACTAATGACTACTTGTGCCTACATGTTTTTGGTAGGGTTGATGAGTATGAGATTTTGACTCATTTAGGGCTTTGATTTCATAGTTTAAGTGTCCTCAATGCCTAATTTATGCTTTAAACTGATGTTAAAATGTTGATTTGCAGCAATGAAGGATAAGGACCAAGGAAAGAACATTATTGGGAAAAAAGAAGCGAAAAAGCCAAAGAATTTGAAGGAAGGCAATCCTGGTGATTGCCAAGTCCACTCGGCGAACCGCCGAGTAGCTCTTTAGCTCTCCTAAAGTTCCATCATGACATCCCTAGGAAAGAACCTACTTGGCGAAACAAATGGACATTCGGCAGACCGCCAACCGGATCGGCGACCTCGATCCTGATCGCCTAAAGTCATAGAACCCTGAGGATTTAGAGCCAAGGCAGACCGACGATGGACTGGAGAAAAGGGCGCGTCGCAGACTTTGTCGGCGACGCTTGACTTACTTCGCCTAATGGTCCTGAAGGCCAAAATTTGGGAAACTATAAATTGAAATTTAAAAGAAGAGTTTTGGGGTGCTGAGTTCAAATGTTTTTGGAGTTTTAGTTTTCTATGAGTTTTTGAGTTTTCCATTGTAGAACTTAGAGCTTTTAAGACTTGGTTTTGAGGAATTTTCATTTGGATTTTGGAATTAAGTTGATTTGAAGCATTGTAGAGACTTGGGAACCATTACCCAGTTCATGGCTAAGATAATTTGTAATCGTTTCTTCCTTTTTATGATGTGTAGATAAAACCCCAATTCTTGGGGTGTGATCATGTGATTATTGACTTAATTAGTTTATGGGTGTTGTTATTTACTAATTTAAATGATTAATTGAAGAGGGTTTAATCGATAGATGTGTATTAATCTATGAATTGTAGTTGCAAATGCAATTCTAACTTAGTGTTTTGTGCTTGCTTAAGAAAGAGGTTTTAGAACCAAGGTTTTCGATTAATGATTGTAGTTATTGGGTTGATGTGGGTTTAGCTCGAGAGAGTGAATCCTAAACTCGATTCTACCTATCTAGCTTGAAAGAGTAGATACATTAAGGTTTTGGGCCGTTTATATTGTTAAGCTTGTCGAGGTTCGAGAGAACTCATTTGAATCGTAATAGTTGTTCGAGAGAAAGCTATTGCATCTATAGTCTAGCCTACCTACTGAGATTTAGCAATTGTTAGTAAATTTCAATTACCCATATAAAGAAATTAGCCTATAATCGATCATATCCCTAAGATTCCTCTCTACTTATGGTTTCCCCTATTTTCGAAATTGTTGTAGTTTCTAATATACAAATCAATCCCCCCATTTGACATTCGTGTCACCCTTTCAATTTATCTAAATGTTTTCGATCATTTCTATTCCTATAACCGAGTAAATCATATTTATAACTTCATAACTGAATTCGAAAATGTACTGCTTCCTGTGTGTTCGACCCCAACTCATTTGTTGGGTTTTATACTAGATTACAATCGCCTACACCCAGTATTGGATGAGGTGTAGTTGAGCGTTTATCAAAAAATGGTGCCACTGCCAGGGACATGTGTTTAGAATTCTCTTATTGAAGTTTAGATTGTGATCTTTTTGTGTTGTAGTTGAATCGACTTACCGTGTGTTGTGAGGTGTTTGTGGTCAGATGACAAGATGAGTGCAAATGAAAACACAATGAACCAACTTGGTCGCAAAAATGATATTGGTAACTTCAATCATGCCAATAAAGCTCAATTGGGGAGTGTAGATGCTATTCGCTTACCTCCGGTTGTGGGTCATGCTACATTCCATGTGACAAACACGATGCTATAACTCTTGCATGTTAAGGGTGTACATTTGAACCCAAGGCCAAAAGGGGGTCTACCAAGTGATACCTTGGCTAACCCAAAAAATGAACCTTGAAAGCGTATCCACGTCGTGCCACGACATTAAATAAGGCGCTTCTTAGAAGGCAACCCAAGCTTTAATGATTTTATTACTGTTGTTTGAATAATGGGTGTTGAATGTGCAGGTTGAAAAGTTCAAATTTAGGGAAAATAGCAGTTAGGTGAGCCAAAGATCCAGTCGGTGACTCGCTGAACAGGTCGGCGAGCTCGATGTGGATCGCTGTTGGGACCACCTAGTTTGCTAGGAGTTTTGTAAAACTCAGCGGGCTAAGTTACCACTCGTTGCATTTTCGAGTGGGTCAACAACCATGACTTACATCGCCGACTGGTGCACGAACTGAAGAGTTTTAAAAGGCCAAACCATTTTAAATTCAAAAATCCCTTCACTTTCATACTTCTTAACTTACGTACTCTCACATCCTCTTTTTTTTTGTTCTCGTACTATCATTTTTACTATTGTTTGGGATCTTTTGCTCTGGGTGGACTTTAGGATTACATTACTACCTAGCTTTTCAAATTCTCGACAATCTAAGGTTAGTTTTCCGTACCCCGCTCTATAATTAGTTGAAATCAAACACAATTGTCATTTTGTGGTTGTTATCTGTGTTAAATGTTGTTGCATTTATCGTGTGTTAGTTTGGTTGGCCATATTCAATTGAAATCATAATTATTTGGCCTTGAATGGTAATTTCCTATGTCGATGATTGTTAAAATTGTTGGGTTGTGTTGAAAATGTTGTGGGTCTAGCGGGGTGAAGTCTGAGTAACCCTGAATTGTGCTAATTGTCATTTTTTCCCCAATGAGAGAGCGGTTGACGTCATTCTTAAGGGTAAAAGACGTTGATTGGCCAGTTTTTGCCAAATTGGGAGAAATCGGAGTACCCAGTGGGCTTGGGTCTTATGGGTCTTAGTTGAATTGAGTAGATCAATAGTTTAATTTTTATTTTGTGGGCTGCGGGATAGATTTTGAAGGTCGGTGTGAAAAATTGGCATATTAGACTATTCGGCAAGCTGGTCGAGCTCGTTGAAGTGGTTCGGTGGTTCGTCTACGTCTCCTTTGATCGCCTTTTATTTCTCTCTTTTGATGTTTTAAGTTTTGTAACTTTCGGTGATATGCCTGAGTTTGCCGAGTTCACTCGGCGAATCGCTGAAGGTCCCTTCTGATCGCCCTTCTGCCCCCTTAATTTCCATAATTGTTCTGTAACTTTCGGTGAGCTACTTCTACTTCGCCGATTAGTATCGGCGATCCACCGAATGTCCCTGAGCTTCACCGACCTATGCTTACTTTGGAATATTTTTGTGCTGGAACTTTTGGCGAGCCCATCTTGGTTCGCCAAAGGTGTTCGATGACTCACCGACCGGTTCGACGAGTCTTTCTGCTACTGATATCTTGTGATTTTTTTTATTTTCTTAACTACATCTAACGTTTTCAACATTGTTTTGCAGGTATGGCTAGACCCAAAGTTGCTGGTAGATATCAACAGCCCAGAAAGTGGGCACGTGGAATTACAATCAATGAAGAGGTTGTTGTTTCCCGAGCCCCGACTACAAAGCTTCCTCCAAAAGGAGGAAAGGGAAAGGGCAAGGGCCCAGTTCAGCCCACACTAGCGGAGGAGATCTTCGACAGTGAGGGAATTTATGCCACGTACCACACTCCCTCTGACAATGAGGGTGGTTCTGAGGATAGTTCTCCGGCCTCCATCTCCGAGCCGAAAGATGATCAGCTATTACAGGCTAGTTGAGTGGAGCTACGCTCCAAGTCTTTAAATGATCCATCTAGGATCCCGGTGCCTCCGATGCCTACTCCTCCTACTCCAGCTCCAACTCAGACAGTGGTCCAGGCACCGCCAGTTCAGGGTCCTCCTTCCCGGTCACTCAATAGATTAAAGGCTAACTGTTCGAGGACCATATTAGAGGAAAATTGGTTGTCCACTGATGGTGTGGTGGAAAGATATCCTGAAGTGTTGAACACTCTGAAGTTCCACAAATTTGAGATTTTTACTAAACCCTGGGGCCCTTACATTCGTACTTGGGTCTGGGATTTCTATGCGGCATATAGAGAGTTGGTGCCAAAAGGAAAGAAGAAGGCGAACATGTTTAAACCAATAGTCTTTGTGGTTGTTCGGGGGAAGATAGTGAAATGTAGATGCTCGGACATAAATGCGGTACTTGGGTGTTCACTGGACATCATGCACGACTACATTGACTTGGTCAAGAAGAAGACTCTTGAGGATCTTAAGGGTTGGCTGGCACCCCTCCTCTCTGATGTCACTCTAAGGTGGATTGAGGCAGGTGCACCTATCAAGAAGAAGGACTTGAACGTTGCTGCGAGATACTGGTTCAGGTTTATTAGCAGCACTATCATGCCTTCCCAGAATGAGTCGATCCTCGAACACGTGAAGGCTGCCTATCTAGGGTCGATTATAGATCGCCATGAGTTAAACTTGGGACTGCTCATTTAGAAAGAGATGGCCATGAGGGCAAAGCAGAGTCAGACCTCACTCCATTTCCCCGTACTAATCTCTAAGTTGTGCAGGAAGACCAGTGTTCTGAGAGACAAGAAGATGGATGTGGAGGTGAAACCTACCTCTTCTACTGACATCTGACACATTGAGGCTGAGTACTTGAGAAATGAGGCCGATAGGAGGAGGGCTGCACCGGCGGATACTTCCCCGGTGGTTGACGTTGATATGTTGCCGATCGAGGTAATAATGTCCCCTCATGCTACTGGCCTATAGGTACCCTAGCCCTTCTGCTTATGATATTTCTAGTTCTTCTGCTGCACCCTATCCCACTACTTCTGCTGCTACTGCTACTGCCTCCTGACCCCCAATCACCTAGGCCATGCTTTATAAGATTGGCCATCTGGCTCAGTCTACCGATGTTCGTACCTCCCGGGTTGAGGTTGTTGTGACTGGGCTGATAGAGCGGAAAATTGTTGCTGCCTTGGACCTGATCCGGGCTGAGATGAGGGAGCATAGAGAGTTGATTGAGGGCCATAAGTTGGCATTGGATCCCCTTACAGTGAGGTTGGAGAAGTGTGAGCAGAGACAGGGTGCTGCTGATAGTGTGACAGCCTTGAAGGCCGATTTTGTTGGGTTGCGCAGAGATGTGGACGAGCTGAAGTCTACTGACTTATCGATGTTCTTTGGTATGGTGGAGATTCCTGAGGTCTCGAGCACTGATATTCCAGCCAGTTCTGAGGTTCCTCCAGCTACTACGACTGGAGATGTGGCTAAGGCTGATGAGGCAGATGTTGAGTCCGAGGTAGAGACAGATGAGGAGAAGCTGGGTGTTAGAGAGAAGGTTGTGTATGGTGATTTGGCAGACCAGGAGGGCGCCATTATTGAGACATCTATGCAGGCCTCTTTGAGGGACACTTTTATGGTGGGCTCAAGTGGAGCCAAGGATGGTAATGAGCCGGGCATAAATGACCCGACAGAGGGAGTAACAGATATGGAAACTTCACCCAGGCTTAGCCTGACAGGATGAATCTTTTGCCTCCCTTTCTGTTACTTTTTAGACTTTTTATTATTTCTTTGCATTTGAGAAAAACTGCTGATTTTGTTTGGCGAGTTGAGGTATTGCCATACGTACCTCTAGTGGGCTATTTTTGTGGATATTGTTGTTTTTGGGTTTATGAATGTTTGATCTGATTTTATGTTCATATATATATATATATATATATATATCTTTATTTGTGATCCATATTAGTCCATTATTTTTAATGTGCAAATAATTTTGAATCGATTTTTAAAAAAAATCCACTTCTTTTGTGTGTGATTGTGGCTGTTCTCTTGCATTTTCGAGTGTCGGTTGTGGTCAATACCAATGAATTGAATAGTCCTCTCAATTGAATGATATAAATGTGCGGCTACGATGAGGAAAATTGAGTTACATAGGTCATATGTGAACTCCTAGCATCTCGTTGTGACTAGTCGGTTGTCAATTCAATCTCTTGTGATGATCATTGCACGCTAGCTAGAAAGTGTGGAGTCTTATTTGATAATTGAATCGAATGCCATGAGTTGTGAGTTTTTTTTGGATATTGTGCTTGATGTTGCCTAGAACTTGTCCCGTTAGTCCAATTGATTAATTGAAGCAAACAATTGAAATGATCGTAGGCAAAATTTGTGAAGAGTGAACCTAGTTTGATAGTATACCTCTTTTTGGCTACCTTGTGAGAAGTGTGAATCTTGTTTGGCACCCTTTGAGCCTATCCTTTTCCTTGGAAGAAACTAGAACAACTTTGAACCCTTTTATTTCATCACCTATAACCTTTATGAAACTTTGGTTCGTTTGAATAGCCATCTTAGGCAAAAAGCCTAAGTTGGGGGTGTGGTGAGAAAGGAGGAAAGTCAAGAAGTGTGAAAAATCCCCCTTTGATGGATTATTTTGAAAAAGATGGAACCCCTCCATGTAAAAAAAAGAAAAAGAAAAGAAAAAGTAGAAAATGGAAAAAGACTGAAAAAGAGAAAAGTTTGTGAAATAAAGTGTATGAAAGGAGCAAGAGAAGTGGGGTATCCAATGAGTTATGCTTAATTGAATAATGGGGTGGACTGTGAACATGATTGAGTGTGAAAGAGAAAGAGAAAAAGTGTTTTCCAAGACAAACTTCATGAAGGTAAAAGCCATTAAACAAAAAATTTATACCTTTACACTCAGCCCCATTAAATGTCTTGAAAAAACCTTCGTGATCTTGAGTGAGCTGAAAAGAATATTGATTGGAAAATAAGGGCCCACCTATGGGCAGAGTCATGCATGTGTTCATCTTTGTGAGTGTGAGAGTTGTATTTGATTCCAAAATCTTAATTTGTTGAGGAATTTTGTGTGAGCATGGAATCATCCTTGTTATGAGGGCATTTGAATGCTTTTGTTGAGCTTGAACTTGCATTTGAAGCAAGCATTGTGAGATTGAGTCTATTTGATAATGGTGAGTCACAATTTGAAACTTCGAGTGCACAATTGAACATTGTATGTGTAGTTTGAACCTCTTGTGTGCATTTGTGTTGAGTCTTGAGTAGAACTGTTTGTAGACATCCTTGTTTAACTAATTTATCTTGAGTTTTACTTGAGGAAAATAAAAAATTTAAGTTGGGGGTGTTGATGAGTCTGAGATTTTGACTCATTTAGGGCTTTGTTTTCATAGTTTAAGTGTCCTCAATGCCTAATTTATTCTCTAAACTGATGCTAAAATATTGATTTGCAGCACTGAAGGCTAAGGAGCAAGGAAAGGACATTACCGGGCAAAAAGGAGCGAAAAAGCTGAAGAAGTTGAAGGAAGGCAATCCTGGTGATCGCCTAGACCACTCGGCGAACCGCCGAGTGGCCCTTTAGCTCTCCTAAAATTCCAGCATGCCAGCTCTGGGGAAGAATCTACTTGGTGACATAAATGGACATTCGGTGGACCTCCGACCTCGATCTTGATCGCCTAAAGTCACAGAACCCTGAGGATTAAGAGCCAAGGCAGACCGGCGATGGACAGGAGCAAAGTGCGCATCGCCGACTTATTTCGCCTAATGGTCATGAAGGTAAAAATTTGGGAAATTATAAATTGAAATTTAAAAGAAGAGTTCTAGGGTGCTGAGTCCGAATGTTTTTGGAATTTTAATTTTTTGTGAGTTTTTGATTTTTCCATTGTAGAAATTATAGCTTTTGAGACTTGGTTTTGAGGAATTTTCATTTGGGTTTTTGAAGTAAGTTGATTTGAAACATTGTAGAGACTTGGGAACCATTACCTAATTCATGGCTAACATAATTGGTAATCGTTTCTTCCTTTTTATGATGTGTAGCTAAAACACCAATTCTTGGGGTGTGATCATGTGATTATTTACTTAATTAGCTTATGAGTATTGTTATTTACTGATTTAAATGTTTAATGGAAGAGGTTTAATCAATAGTTGTGTATTAATCTATGAATTGTAGTTGCAAATGCAATTCTGAGGTTTTAGAACCAAGATTTTCGATTAATGATTGTATTTAGTGTGTTGATGTGGGGTTTGCTCGAGAGAATGAATCCTAAACTCAATTCTACCTATGTAGCTCGAGAGAGTAGTTAAATTAAGGTTTTGGGTTATTTATATTATTAAGCTTGTCGAGGTTCGAGAGAACTCGCTTGAATCGTAATAGTTGTTCGAGAGAAAGCTATTGCACCTATAGTGTAGCCTACCTATGAGATTTAGCAATCGTTAGTAAATTTCAATTACCCATATAGCGAAATTAGCCTATAATTGATCACACCCCCGAGAATTTCTCTATACTTATTCTTTTCCCTATTTTCAAAATTGTTTTAGTTGCTAATTGACAAACAAATCCCCCCATCTCACATTCGTGTCTCCCTTTCGATTTACCTAAATGTTTTCGATCATTTCTATTTCTATAACCGAGTAGATCGCATTTATAACTTCAAAGCTGTGGGTTCGACCCCAACTCATTTGTTGGATTTTATACTAGATTACGATCACCTACACCTAGTATTGGATGAGGTGTAGTTGAGCGTTTATCAAGGGTCTAATGCGCCCTGTGGGTTCGACCCCAACTCATTTATTGGGTTTTATACTAGATTACGATCACCTACACCTAGTATTGGATGAGGTGTAGTGGAGCGTTTATCAAGGGTCTGATGCCTCTATTCCTCACACTCGTTGCTAGTTGATGCTTTTGAGATTTTTGAGATTGGTGAGTCCTCATTTTTCGATGACTAAGACTCATTTATTGATTTATGCAATTTCCGTTTCAGACTTGTATGTGATGTATGTGTTGCCTCCCAATCACTTTCCTTATGATTTATGAGATGGCTTTGATAATTCTATGGAAAAGATAAAGAAGCCATAATATGGAAAAGATTGGATAGAGCTATGTTCAATGATAAATGGATGGAAGTGATGCCTATATCAACTATCACTCACTTAGCCTCGACTGGTTCTGATCATTGTCCTCTACTTCTTGAATGTGTTGATAGAAATAATACTAATATCAATACTGTGAGAGCTTGTTGGGAAAGACCTATTGAAGGTACTCCAATGAGATTTTTTCATCTGAATTTAAAAGAGTCTCCAATAGCTTAAGGAAAAATTCTAGAAAGGAATATGGAGATATTTTCCCACAGTTAAAGAGTACGAGGACAAATCATTAACGATAACAATGATAAAAATAGAACTAAACTCAATCAAATTAATGCTCAGTATATAAAATATCTAAAAATTTAGCAGTCCATCCTCCAAGAGAAATCTCAACTGCAATGGTTTAAAGATGGTGATGCAACCTCTAAGTATTTCCATGCTATTATCAGAGCCAGAAGAAGTAAGCTATTTATTGAGAAAATTGTTACTAGGGAAGACAATCTTTTCAATTATGAGGTACTTAGATGTATTCCTAGAATGATCATTGAACAACAAAACAAAAACTTTCAGGCCAGTCCATCAAAGGAGGAATTGAAGCAACATGTCTTATCTATGAGTGCTACTTCAACTGCTGGTCCCAATGAAATAAGTGGCATGTTTTTTCATTCTTGTTGGGAAATTATTAGTGATGACCGTTTTGAAGTGATTCAACACTTATTTTGTGGCTACAATATTCCTAAATTTATCGCTCAAGTATGCTTAGTTTTACTCTTTAATGTAGAACATCATAATAAGCTTTTAGAATTCAAGCCTATCTCCCTCATTGACTTCACTAGTAAATTAATCTACAATGTTCTTTACCATAGATTTGCCCCCATCCTACCTCCTCATATTTCCGAGAATCAATTAAGATTTGTTCTAGGAAGGAGTATTTCTGAAAATACAATGTTAATAAGCCTAAAAACGGAGAAAATGTTGTTGAAAAAGATTGATATGGAAAAAGCTTATGAAAGGGAGTCTTGGTCTTATACCTGTATAGTCATGAGGAAAATGGGTTTTGGGGAAATGGTTATTTATATGGTATGGAGGATTATGTCAAACAACTAGTATTCAATCATTATCAATAGTGAAAGACATGGATTCCTTAACTCTACAAGGGATCTCAAGAAGTGAGACCCAGTGTCCCAGCTCATTTTATCACTAGGGCAGAAGCGCTTACCTTAATGCTTAAAATTTTTCATCATCATTATCTGTACAAGGCCTTTCATATGGAAAAAATGGGTCTTAAGTAAATCATTGGAGATTTGCAGATGATGTTATAATCCTTAAATAAAAAAAACAAGTACTCATTGAAGCTTATTATCAGAACTATGTAGATGTATGAAGCAATTGCTGGCCAACTTATCAGCAAAGAGAAAATTCACTTCGTAATCATTGAAAAAACTCCTTGTGATGTCATAGAGAAAATTAGAACTATCACTGGTTTTAGTTATACTTTTAATCCTGTTATTTATTTGAGATGTCCTAAGTATATTGGACATCAAAGGATTACTAATTTCACTGGAATGATGTATAAGGTAGTTTCTAGGATCAAAGGTTGGCAAACAAAGATGCTAAGCTATGGGTGAAGACCTTACCTGATAAAAAATTTCCTACACTCTTTGCCTAAACATCTAATAGCTGAAGTTACCCCTATCACTACTACTATCAAATAGATGATACCATTGGGCGGGCATCTTGGGAAACATTGAGTTTTCCTTGTGAAGAGGGAGGAACTGGTATGAAGAATCTGAATGATATTTTCCTAGTTTTTGAATATTAGCAATGGTGGAATTTTTCATCAAATAAGTCTCTATGGGGTGAATTCCTTAAATCCCAATAATGTAAAAGATCTAATCCATTCATTAAAAAATTGAATTCAGGGCAATCTCTTATGTGGAAGCATATGATGAATAACATGAATGATATTGAACCACACATCAAATGGTTTACTAATTCTTGAAATTGTCGTTTTTATATGGGATGACTGACTGGGGTAGGACCTCTAGCGAATCACAAATTCTACCTTCCTACACTAAATAACATCACTATTTCCAGTATCCTTCTTAATGTAATGTCGAATGAAGATAAACTAAGACGACATTCACCTCAACAACTCATTCATAGAATCCTCAAGAAAATAGTTAGAGTTCAGCAAGATATTCAAGATCAAGCTATCTGGGAGCTTACTATTAGTGGGAAATTTACTTGTGATTCAGTCTATGATCACGTGAGGAAGAAAAAGTGCAAGACTTTAGCTGACTCCTTGATTTGGCATAGAGACATTCCTTTCAAGGTTTACTTTTTAATAAGGAGAATGCTCAGACTGATGTTGAGAAATATAAGAAGAAACATACAAGTAGAAAATTAAATAAATTATATCCGGAATATAAACAACTCAATATCACAAAAACTGATAACGACAAATTAAATCAATTAATAGATAATATATCTAAAATAGAATATAAATATATTCAATATTTAAAGATACAATGAATAACG